>MU225900.1:2263914-2300714 GCA_018584345.1 Thuja plicata | reverse complement strand
TGGAAACAATCCAGTTCCACTCAGTTAACTGATTCTCTACTGTTTATCATTTTAGAAACATTTTAGTTAACTGTGAACTGATTTTGGAAGTTTCTAAAATAACTGATCAGTCAGTTCAGTCAATTGAATCTCTCGACCAATTGAATCACTTGCACATGGATTGTGCTTCTTCAATCAAATCTGAGCCACTCTTTTTGTTCAATCTCGACCATCGATTTGAGAGAGATTTCTATAAAAGAGAAACTCTTTTCCCTCACAAAGGATCCTAATCTTTTAATTAAAGTTATTATGTTGCATTTTCATCTTAACTATCTTGCATTCTTAGCATAGCTTTAATTGTTATTTACTTTTATGTTAATCACACAAATATAATCTTAGAGCATATTTCAATTAGTGTTTTAAAATCAATCTTATACACTTTAATTGGTGCTCTAAAACTGGATCTTAATTAGCTTTTGATTAATTGCATCTACATAACTATCTTAGATCATTTAGCAATAGTTTTTAAATCCTTCGTTTAGGTCTTCAGTGTAGTCACTAAGCTTGCAATGACCTGAGAGCAAGCTCATACTCCTGCCTTCTAGAAGGCAATAGGTCGACTCTTTCAGACATGCAGGGTGAATGAATCCATATTCATTTTTGTATGCAGCTGAAGAATAATGACCATGTTGAAGTGTTCTGCTAAATCAGAGGCCCACATTTAGCTAGCACAATATATATCCTCAAATTATTTTAACTTTGGCTATATACACTAAGCTCTTTTATACACTATACTCCCCCTTTGGCATTAAAGACAAAGGTGCCAAAAATTGAAAATCTCTAAGTACTTACTCAGAGTACACATCTGGATATGCAATCTGGAGGTTCTTGACTTCTTGCTACCAAAACACCTTGAGTGCATCAATCGTCTGAAGATGGGTGCATAATGCATAGGTGAGTTTCTCCATCTTTATTAGAACCATGTAGGGGCCTTGATCATATGTGAAAATAGTTGCATCAATCTTCTTGATGTTCTCATTTAGTATAGCTAAGGAGGGCACAAGTACATTTCCTAGTTGTGTTTGTCTGGTCCTTATCTTGTTGATCTCTATCTTGGCTTTCTCAATTTTATCTATTTTCCCTTGATAGATGTTGTTACAGATATTGATGTCCTGAGAAGACTTCAACTGATTTTATTATGGTTTCAATCAAGATGTATGCTTCCTCAATCTTCTTTGTATGTTCTAAAGTGAGCTTGCCTCTGTCCATATAGTTAGCTATCACATTTCTTCCTTTTGCTGCTAACTCTTTCAGAATTGCTTGACCAATCCTTAATGAGTTAAGATCTAATGAGAAGTTCTTTATTAGTTCATCCAACCTTTCCTTTTTGTACTTGTCTTCTACAATTTTAGTAGTTGAGTCTACTAGACTTGTGAAGTTTTCTTTGAATCTTATCAAGATGCCATCGACATCATCAACTAATTGAATATTTGCCAATTTATTATCTATTGGCACTAGGTTGTTTAAAATGTTCACTAACTCAAGAAAGAGAGGATTTCTCATTACTTGTTTCTCTTTTTTTTTTCTCCATGGCCAATACACTTATTTTGATCAAATGTTTATCTCCCCATGCATCTAGGTTTGCTGAGTCAGGGGTTAAACTGGACAACAATGATATTGATGGTTTGATAGATGGAGTGAATATACCATTTTGACTTACATCCATACATTCACTTTTCACTAGAATCTCAATAGAGGGTAGTTCATTAGGTTCATCCTTTTTGTCTTTATCCTGACCTATTGTTTCTCCTATTGGAACTTGTTCTTGGTGCAAAGAAGGTTTATTAGTGCATGATGTCTTAGCTTCATTGGTACACACAAAGGCTTCCTCAAACTTATTCAAGTCATTATCTAAGGCTGACATGGTTATCTCAACATCATTTATCAGAATGGTTTCATCTGAATCTTTGACTATATCAAAAGGTGACAAGACTTTGGGTGCAGAATCCTGTGGACCTGTCATGGGTACATTTAGAATCTATGATTCTTTTTCTTTCTTGGAAGGAATTGGAGTCACTTTAGTTTTAGGCATCATTGATGGATACATATGTTTGTCCAAAAATACTTTCTCGAATGCTTTTTCAGTCTCTTTTCCAACCAAATCATGCTCTTTATTCATAATGTGAAGAGTCCTTGTCTTGGTTCTTAGATGAGGTTTTACCAGGTGTAACAGTATTTCCTTCTCATCATGTGAGAAAATAGGGAGAAGATTATCTATTGTTTCTTCTCTAATCCTCATATCTTCTTCTATGGCTTGTATTTTTAATAAGTCAAGTATGTTCCATAATCTATCTGGAATGACTATCTTAAGTTCCAAAACTAACCTTTTGAACTTGATCATATGTGAGATAATCATAGAATGTATCTCTGATTTATCAATCTCTTGATATTTATCATAGACATTTGCAATTGAATCTAGTCGTCCTTCATTAATGATTCTATTTCTCAAGATTTCAAGACTAGGTTTGAATCCTACCTCAGGAGGGACTTAAGTATTCTTTACTTTGCTTTGAGTTTTCCTTGAGGATGGGTGGCTTGTGGGGACTTTCTTCCTTCTTTTAGTCATCTTGCTTGGCACAGAAGGTGGAGAGGATTCCAGGTCAATAGTAGTAGAGGGCATAGATATGCTCTCATTAGACTTCTTTTTCTTCTTGTGGATATCATCAGATTTTTCTATTTTGACTTCTGCAGGTGTTTTCTTAATTTCTCTAGCAATTTTAGCTTCCATACCTTTATCTAGGTCCTCTTGGGTGACACCATGAACTTTCAGAATGTTGGAGGTGATCCTTGATGCTTTCCTCTTTTTTTTTTCACTGTATAGGACAAAATCAAATTGATCTGTCATTTCTCTATATGTGCCCCATCTAGGCTCATTTGGATCTTTAGGTGCAGATAAAAGGACTTGTGCATATCCTTCCAGAATATGTTCTTCTACTTCATAACCAAGTGGGTTAATCTATTTGGTTCTTGGCTCAACTAATTCCATACATGTACAATCTCTTTCTACCATGAAGCATATGGTGTCCATGTATTTGTCAACTACCTTCTCTAGTATTTTGAACCTCTTCTGCATCTTAATTATAAATTTCTTGATCTCCATATCCATAGAATCCTTTATACTTCTTTCTAATGTAGCTTTCAACAAAATTTCAGACAAGGTAGGTTTTCTTCTGCCTAGGTAAAGATTAGAAACCCTACCAACAATGTGGAAGTACATGTATATAATCAAGGAACCAAATCTGAATATTTTGCCCTTGTCATGCTTGATAGATTTAATATTCTCATTTACTTGTGCACACAATATCTCACAAAGGTTATATTGAGTGTTATCTCTGGCCATCCTTATTGCTGCCAGAACTGTAGTTGTGGATACACTGTTAAGTCTGATTGTGTGCTGAAACTTGTAACCAAGTATCATGGTGATGAGTTTAATGTCTTTCTCCACAATAAGATCAATAGTCATTCCATGCCTATTGCTTCTAGATAACCATGCCCACTCAACTTGTTTATTAACATCCTTTCTAGTGGGAAGAACATGACTGACCTTAGAGAGTCTGGTCATCTCATGAATGAGATCAATAGTAATACAGATAGGAACTTCAAAAATCCGAAATAGATCATCATGAATCCTACTGAGTAGAATTTTAACCCATTCTAGTTCATAGAACTCATGCACATTTGTATACTCAAAAATAGGGTTATCTGAGAGATGTGAGAATTCATCCTTGAATGAGTAATCTGGGTTCATCATAGATTCCATGAGCGTCATTATGCTTTTATCACCAACAGACTCCTTCTTATAGTAAATGTAAGCGCATGTGTCCTCAACATGCATGACTCCTAACGGATTCTTGGAAAATTCTCCCTCAACATCATCCAAAACTGACTTGAAAGGATTCTTCTTAAACACACATCTCTTCTTCTCAGAGATTTCAAACACTATAGGAGTTTCCATTACTTTCTTGTAACTTGTTTAAATAGGGTTTCATAGAGATTCTGAAATGACGCGTCCGCACTAGGGTTCCATTACAACTATAATACACTTTTCTAACCAACCAATGTTAATTATTCAATGCTAAGATGCTTGAATCTCTAATGCTCTCCAACTCCTTGATCTCAAATCTAAAAGTGAAGATATTAGATCTTTTACAGACTTATAAATAAGTTACTGCATTTAATGCTTGTTGTCGTAACATAGTTTCCACTATGAATTCCAATTTTAGTTCCTACTCTACTTAGAACCTTGCACTCTTGCATACTATATCAAAATGTTACCAAGAGCATAAAACTAAAGGTCCATACTTGGAGGTAAGTATACCTGTCACGTAGGGATTTCAAGTTTCTCTAGCTCCCCGTATGACCATGAGGGTCATCTAATCAGATGTAGAAGTTGTGTCCACTATGGCTGCATCTACCACTTTGTCAACACCATCATCTTTCTTTACTTCAACCCATATTTTGTCTGAATCTTCTATAGCTTTCACAAACTTGACTTCTCCAGATTCTTCAAATAGAGATCCTTGAGACTTATTAGCTCTTTCTTGTCTTTGCACTCTAGATCTGCAAAACCTTGAGATGTGTCCAACTTTGTTACAAGAATGACAAATCACTGGAGGCATGTTGATATGATTAACCATGTTGCATTATTTGGCTGTGTATCCTTTGTAATTACATATCTGACATGTAATGTTCTTATAATTTTTCTATGATTGATTTCTTTGATTGTACTGAGTTTGACTTCTTTGATTTTTCTGTGTCTAATTTATTAAATTTGATCTACAGTCTATGGCTCTATGACCAAATTTGTTGCATGAATAACAATAACCATTGAAATTTATTACCTCTTTACAATTCCTTGCCATATGTCCTTTTTTTTTATAGACATAACAAGTATGATTAACTGGTTTGCATTCATCTTTAGGTGGTTCTACTTTAGCCTCTGCAATATTCTTAGTTACCTTTGCTTATGTGGTTTCTTCTTGTGCTTTCTTTCTTTCTTGCATTGTATTGATTTGAATTTGTGCTTCATTGTATCCAACACCAGTGGTATCACCTCTTAACTTTTGTGCATAAAGCTATGATTGTAATAGATCAGAACTTGTGTGTTATTTCTCAATATGATTCTTGGCTTCTGTCAACTCGGATTCTATCTTTTTCTTCATGTTCTCCAACTCCAAGATCTTCATATTTGCTTGCATAAGTTCTTCATCTAATTTTTTACTTTCTTTAGTCTTTTCTTCAATATTTGTTAGGCTATCTATTAGTTTTTTATTCAGATCTTCAATCTTATCCTTTATAGACATGTTTTCTTCATTCATATTTTTGACCATTTTTCCTAAATCATTCATAGAGCAATCTTTCAAATCTTTTCTTAATTTTTTTATGAGTAATTGGGAGCCATCAACTTTCAATTTCAGTTCTTCATTTTATTTTTCAGATTTATTAAGATCTTCAAGAGCTACTTTAAGATTCTTTTTTAGATGTTTTACTTCTGTTGAGTCCATGATCTCCTCAAGTGGTTAAAATTCTCTCAGAGAACCAAAGCTCTGATACCAATTGTTAGGAATGGGAACACTAAGAGGGGGCGGTGAATCAGTGTTCAACAATTTATTATATTTCAGAAACTTGAAGCTAAGCCCAATGTAGAGATAAAAAAATTAATAAGAAAATAATATAACACATAACATAAGATACGTTTACAGGAAAACCTTGATTAGAGGAAAACCCCGGTGGGAATTAGTACCCACAAATATTGCACTAGTTTTATGAACTTGTTAGAGTTCCTTTTCCCTGTTAAGAGTTGTCATTACAATTCTAAGTACAATGACCCTGTTAGGATTCTTTACAAACCCTGTTAAGGGTGGATGGCACACTTCCAAAGCTCACTACTCAATAAGAAGAAGGCTATAACCTCCTAATAACAGATACTCAAAATATCATAAAGTTGAACTGTTGTTATGACACTGCTTGTCTCATCAGTTACTTTTGTGTGCTAAAAATATAATCACCAGTAGAGCTTTATCTCATACTAATTATTCTTATTTCTCTTCTATATTACTTACAATCATTCTCTTTCAACCATTTCACTCACTGATGCTCAATAGATGTGACCGAAACTTAAGACTTAGTCAGCCCAAAATCAATAAACACAACGCTTCCAAGTTAATTGGCTAAAGCATGTTTACATGAGTTATAATAACATCATTACAAACATATTAAAATAGGTAGATATCCATGAAAAACCAAAATTAATATGCGCTAATCAAAATTTGTAGTCGGCTCTATGCTCTATTCTGCTGAACTACTTGTGGCACTTACTTTTCTTGTAACTTCATCATACAGACATATATGATGTTGCATGTATAGAATTATTATAATGATGTATCCACAATATTATATCTAAAGGTGCAGATCAATATGAGTTCATTCGCACATGCACTTGTGCTCTAATCAGCGGGTATATCTCTGTCTACACTGTCTTCTATACTAGCCAAATCCTGATCTTCAAAGCTTATGAATTGACTATAAAAACTTCATATGACTTTGTTGTGATAATGACAACACAAAACATAGTCATATAATCTTAGTAAAGTCAAATTTCCAAAAATTGTTTCCATTTGTTTTAACACCCTGTGAATCTGAGTGTTGGTCTGTTTAAAATCTTGAAGGAATTAGGGATTTTTGTTTTCAGTTAAACTTTTATGTTACTATACCCTAGCTCTTTAAAATGGCACCATGTAGAGAATTCAAGGACAAGATATATTATTAGGAGAGATTTTTGTGTGATGAATTTATTGAACAACCAAATAGGTCTATAAATGAATCTTGTAATGTAAAGAAATTGGTACCAAGAAAACCTCGATTGATGATAGGTGAGGGCATGTATGATAATGGTAATTGGATGAGGGATGTTGATGTTGGCAAGTCTAGTTTGGCTCTGTTTAGAGTGGGTTTTAGTCAGATAAATTCTTATGCTCCTAGTAGAAATATATGTCAATTTGATGTAGGGAAGCTAGTGGTCCCAAATGTTTTCATGTATGTTGACATCTTGCTCCAAGTAGCCAACAATTATGACCCAGTGAATAGGGTAGTAAGAGATGTGGATTTTGATCCTTTGATAAGCATCACTACTAATGAAATCTAGGAAGTTTTCAAATTGAATTAACCCTCTTCCCAGCATGATGAGATTAATTTGGATACTTTCAATGAAGTATACAAAGCTCAAAGTCATTATTTTAGGAGTGGGCCTCTAAGGGAATTTTTTGACAAGGATGGAGGATTGACTATGATGGGTCCAAATGCCCTAGAACCATTTAAATTGGATTATTTCAATATGAAGGTAAAGGGAATGTATTACTCCTTGAGCCAAATTTTTGGGGATAATATAGAAACAAAGATACCAGTACATTACATGTTTATGATGGTTTAGATTCTCCATCCTCATCTTGTTATTATCTTTGACTTTTCACCTTTTTTGGCTGATTTAATCAATAATGGTTTAATTGGTATTCAGAAATCAAAGGTTGATAAACCATTTATATGGTATTATTTGTTAATGCACATGTGTTTCTATATAAAGGTGCTAGCTATTTTGAAAAGGTAATGAATCTTATGAGGACCAAGGATGGATAAGAAATGTAACTTCAACTATGGAGTTTCTACTTGTCCTAGGATAGATAAGATTCCATCTATGTTATTTTTTATAGGTGCTTTGCTTCTAGGCTTAGAGCCTTATTATTTCTTGAAAATCCCATGATCGCAAAAGATTTTTTGTCTTTCCTAAGACCAAAGAAATATGATAAAGAGATCAAAATAGTGGGGGGACATCATTTATATTAGGTTTCAACTTTTTTTAGAGTGTATGGTTTTAGAGGTATCCCATATATACTCCCTTACCAATTCCCTCTACAATTTGGTATTGCTGAAATAATCAGACAAATTGGTGGTCTACAAGAGGTTGCCTTGATAGGGAGGGCAGGGGTTCTAATTTTCCTACTGTAGACACCCAAAATTGACCAGGTGTCTTAGTATCATCAAAATCTGCAAATCTCAACAAATCTCAGCAAAATGCTTCAAATGGATCAAAATCAATTCAAATGGACATTTATCAATCAAAGTGGATTAAATCAAATTTAAATCAAGGGATTAATTAATCATGAAATCAAATAATTAAATACAAGCCTAAAAGGATTAATCAATTAATTGTATAGTTTAAATCAAAAATCAAATTGAACTTATTCTCTACATGACTAAATTAATTAAATGATTGAATTAATTAAAATCCTAATATAGTTTCAACACAAATAAAGGAGCCAATGAGAATTGAGAACACACTTGCACATGGATCACTCCAATTTTTCATCTCAACCTCTCATTTACCCTTTTAAATCTCATCCACTCATTTTGTCCCACCCTTTGAGGACAGCATTTAAATGGTCCCCTTATTTGAAACCATTTGAGAGATCAAAGTCAACCAAGGATTAACCCATAATAAATTCACTCTACCCCCTACCCTTTGGATTTTACTATAAATACAAGCATTTTTCAAGTATAAAGGATCCTAGAAAATTTGAATGCAAAGCATCCTCATTATAGGCAATTTCATAGCATTTTGAGCAACAGTAAGAGCATTTTCATAGAAAATTGAGAGATCATATCATTTCATAAGAGCATTTGAGTTCATTTTGTATCAAATTGAGAGAATTGAGCTAGATTAGGCATTAGTTTATAAATTTCTCACTCTAGGATTGTCATTGATAGAGATTAAGGCTGAGGGCTCTATTAGAATATTAGTTAGAGAGCCATGAGATGCTATGGATTTTAAACACAATTATTTAGATTAATTTGTTTATTTATTTCCATAGAATTTTAGTTAATTGTCCTAATTTCATGAAGGTGTAATAAATTCACACACAAATGGCACCCACCATGGGGCTTTAGGTCTCATTTTTCATCATTTTACCAAGTTTTGTGTGTTTTGGGGTTCACTTTTATGTCTAATTTGCACAAAATAGGTGAAATGATGCATATGAAGATTTTGATGACGCTTGTGAATAGTGAAGTGATGCATGTAGATTTTACTATATTTCTGTCTTAAATTCTTTCATCAGATATGAGACAAAGTGTGATGCGTAAGCCTGTAAAGTGTCGCCTGTGAGCTGCAAAGTGCCCCCTGTGAATTGTCAACTACTGCACGTGATTTGTATTTTGATGCATTGTAAACTTTTTGTAATGCCTGTGAAATTTAATTTACCTCATGTGCATTTTTAAATGCAGTGTTTTAAAGTCTCAATTTCACTTTAAAAGTTTTAAATGTTGCTTACTAATAGTTAAATGTCATGTATTAGCTGTTAAATGCCACATAGAACTTATTGTTGTAGATCAAGTTTAATTTTATTTTCTCTTAGTTTTAACTCTCTGTGTTTTTCTTTTCTACAGATGACACAGAATTTAAAAGTATAGAAACCAGAACTTCATGTTACAAGGCCTAGCAAAGAGGTAAGAGTACAAACTAAACATGCTAAGCAAATTCATGCTTCCAATATTTTAGAAAATTTAAAAGAAGAAGAACATTTGTATGATCACTACATGAAATTATCTTTTGCATACAAAATGAAATTCCCTACTCTTTAAATTGATTTCTTGTTTCTGAGTTCTTTAAGCTTGTTTTTTGCAAAATTTGATCAAAAGGAGCTTAGGAGCATTTTGTCAATTCATTTTCAAGTTTTTCTTCTCTTTGTTGGTTGTGTTGACTAACTTGTTGGAGGAGTCAGAGTGGGAATGATCACCACTAGGTGAGTAGAAAAAAAAGAAAAATCCATCAAAAATGCACCTAGCCTTTGCTAGCTTCGAAAATGATGTACTTATCGTAACAAGCTTTCATTGATCAAATTGTGGCAATTTCTTTAAATTTAGTTTACTAGGAAAAAATCTAATATTGTCCAAATTGAACAAACATTAGGCATATGCTCTCCACTTTGCGAAGTGGATCAAAAATCCAAACGTGTGAGTTCAATTTGGTAGAAAGAAAGGGATAAGGAACTAACCAAATCCTTTAATTTTAAGAAACCCCTTGTCAAGGGGTTGAAAAAGAACAAGCGTGTTTGAGGTGTTTTGAACAAGGAATGACAATAGGGATATGCTCTTCACTTTTTAAGTGAATCAAACTACCAAACTTGTTGAACCAAGTTTGATTTCTTGTTTTTCTATATATGCTAGATTAAATAGAACTTTAGAGGGCCTGCCTCCTGATAATTCCTTTACGAAGGCGGTGAGAGGGAACGACCCAAAGTGGGAGACAATAACTTTAGTCGCGATACTATCTGACCCACTCTAAATAAATGCACTTTACCTTAATCAGAAAGTGACTAAGTTGTGTGCAAGTCATCTTCACTTCCTTGATTAGTCCTTGAGGATTGCACAAAATCATACTTTTGTGCATTTGGGAATCCCACAAGGGGTAAAAGAACTTGGCATGATTTAGAATGAAGGTGTTCATTAAAACCTTGTTAAAATAGTAAGCCTACCTTTTAAGGCCATTGTTAAAAGCCAAATTTGACTCTAGGTAGATTGCTTGGAAGACTTTATTGTGTTATAATTGTGAAAATGACCGAGAACATACACTTTTAGTGTTGTTTTAGGGACATGATACAAATTTGATGTATGTGTTGACTTTGTATTTAATTTTAAAGCAAGAATCTTCTCTGACAGATCTGATAAAAAACCTTAAAATTTTAAAAACCAAAAAAATGGAAAATTCAACTTTGATCTGTTAAGTGTCACATATGAACAATTAAGTGATGCCTAAAAATAGTTCTGTGACACTTAAACAACTGAAACGACACCTGGCATCTGTCAAAAACTACATAAGTCACTAGAAAGTGCCACTTGGAAATAATTAAATAATGCCTATCAACAGGAAAATGTCATGTACTAACTGCAGAGTGCCACCTACAAGAATTCCAGTCAACACGTACTAACATTAAAGCAACGATTACACAATAGGAAGTGATGCCCAGAAACAAAGAAGGGCAAGCAGTGGATATTTCATGAAGGTTGGGAAACAAGATACCTACATTTTTGGATACCCTTTTGGAGATTTTACCTCTATGTACTTTCAACTTGATCAGAATCCTCCATTTTTGGACATTTCACAAAATCATCCAAGGCTTGATCATTTAAGTGAAGAGAAAAGCCTAAGATCTCTATACGATTTATGTTCATGCCATCTTTTACTAGATCTCATTATATCAAGTCTACTCTGCAACCTGACGAAACCTATCTAAGGTAGGAGTGTCATTTTTTGAGTGTTAACTTTACTTCTTCAAGACCCTTACAAGAACCTATAAAGGAGACAGAGCCAACAATGTCTTTTCCATTTGGCAACATGGACCCCGATCAAATCAACCATGTTAACAAAGATATGAACAATAATGGAGGATGAAATGTTGATCCTAACAACCAAGGGTCAAACAACAATAACATGGGAGGAGGAAACATTGACCCTAATAACCAAGGATTAAACAACAACAAACTTGGAGGAGTAAATCTTGACCCTAACAACAAAGGGTTAAACAATAATAATAATAATGGAGGCAACATTGACCCTAATGATGAAGAAGAAACCCATGAAAAGGTCAATGAAGCAATGCAAAGTCCTTTCTTCATGAAACTCATGGAAAAAGTGTTGGAAAAAGACAGAAAAATACTTCCTAGACCTAGCACAAACAGGTCTCAAACTTCCCCATGACTATGATGTCAATCAACTTTAAAAAAAAAGAAGCTGAAGCTATTCCTATTGATATCATGAACAAACAATTCAAACTCTTCCAAATGCAATTGTACATGAAGAAACAAAGTGAGGTTCCTAAACCCTTTTCTATCAAAGCTTTGTGTCCTTTTCCATTTGATAAGACATTAATTATGTTTCCATTCCCAACTAATGCTATCTTTCCTAACTACGACAAGTATGAAGGAACAACTGATCCTTAAGATCACTTAAGGGAATTTTGCACATTGAGCCTAGATTTCATGCATGATACAACTTACCTCATGAGGTTATTTCCTAGAAGTTTAGGAGGCATGGCCATGGAGTGGTTTTTGAAGTTACCCTTCGGCATCCAAACCTTCAAAGAGTTGGCCTCAAAATTCATGACTCATTATTCCTACAATATCAAACATGAGGTTACGATGATAAATTTATGTAATACCAAGCAACGAGAGGGAGAAGGATTCATACTTTTCTTACAATGATGGAGAGTGGTATTTTCTAGATACCCTCAAAGTGTACCTAAAAAAGAGAAGATGGATATCTTTATTAATATCTTAGCTAATGAGATGAATTACCGGTTAAGACTACAATTTCCTAGGTCTTTCCAAGACCTAATTGAGAATGGGGTTACCACAGAAGAGGTATTGGTTAAAAGTGGAGAACTAAATCTTTATAAGAACAATAAAAAAAATACCTCCAATAACAACCAAAATATAAATCCTCCTAATAATAACTAGTTTTGGATAAGCAATAACAATAAAGGAGTGGTGAATGATAGAGTTGTAGAGGCTAACAATTTGAAGGCCACCCATTTCAATCTTACCAAAGGATTTTCTCAAGCTAATAATGTGACTCAAGAACCTAAAGTACCTTTCAACAACAACAATAACAATAATAAATTTGGGAACAATCAAGGGGCTAACAAGCCTAAGCCTTTCTTTACACCAGCTCCTAAAAGAACATTCACAACTTTGGGTGAACCCCTTGAGAAGGCATTAAGAACCCTCATTGCTAATAAGCTTATTGACTTACCTAGAGCTCAACCATATGAACCACAAATCAAACCTACATGGTGGAGTGAGTCTATTCATTGTGAATACCATAGAAATTGAGGACATCAGACAAATGATTGCATGCATTTGAGACACATAGTGCAAGACCTAATTGACAATGGTGTGATAAAGGTAGAAGGCCCTCAAAACATCAAAGATCACATAGCCTTTAAGACTCCTTTCTACAAACATGAAAAAGTTGAATCTTCCAACTCAAACAATGGAGGGAACAATGACAACAATTAGAGAGGCAACAAAAATGTAAAATTTTCCCATACCTATGACAATACTATTAATTCCCTATTCAGACATGATAGTACTATCAATGTTGTGGAAGTCAAAGAACAACCTATTCAAGAGTCCTCTAATGTTGTAACTAGGGGGAAAGCAGTGAGAGTTACCCTACAAGGAAGTGCCCCTAAAACCTTTGGTCTTAATTCAACAACTACTTTGGATAAACCAACATCTTCTTCAATAAGGTCTTATAGTTTGGTGGATCAATTGCATAAAACTCCAGCACAAATCTCTATTTTGGAGTTGTTGAAACTATCTCCTAATCACAAAGAAATATTGGAAAAATCCCTAGTGGAAACCAATGTTCCTATAACCTTGGAAGAGGATAAGTTTCAAAATATGGTAGTACATCTCATAGCTCCTCATTTCCTTTCATTCTCCGAACAAGGTGACATGTCTATTACCCACCCTCAAAATTTTCCCTTGCATAGAGAGGTGTTAATCCAAAGGCATAGGGTTAAGAGAGTTGTCATTTATGGGGGAGCCGGGATCAATATTTGTACATTAAACCTTGTAAATTCTTTAGGGATATCTGAATCATCTATTGATCCTAAGAAGAAAATCACCATTAAGGCTTATGATGAGGAAGAAAGGTCTTCAAAATGTATGATTGTTTTACCTATCCAAGTGGGACCTATCAAAAAAGATACTACATGTCAAGTTATCGACATGAAATTAACTTATAATATCCTATTGGGAAGACCTTGGATTCATGAGATGCAAGCAGTACCTTCTACTTATCACCAATGCATAAAATTTCCACATAGAGGTGAGGAGATCACAATTGGAGGAGATTCTAATCCCTTCCAATATTGCAACAAATTGAATCCAAGTCATGAATTATTTATTCCTCACAATAGGGAAGGAGTCATCCCTAATGATACTATTGAAGAACCTAAAGAGGAAAGTTTGAAGTCGACATAAAATGCTACTTCCATCTCAAACCCTAATCAAACTAACTCAACTACAACAACTAAGGGAAAGGAAAATATGAGTTATGAGGGTCAAAATTCACATGATAATTCAATTAAGACTTCTACATTGAAGATGGAAACTTTAAAACCTACCAAGGAAGAAAGAGAACAAGATAAGAAGGATCAATATCAAAAGATGAGGGAATTGATGCACACCTTTGAAAAACAATGTAAAATCAACTCCAAAGGAGTGGGGGAATCTTCTGTTTCCCTATTTGATTTACCAACCTCTCCTAGGACACATGGGAAGCCATCATATTGTCATCCCCCTCATAAATACAATGCTCATTTTGTAAGAGAAAGTGATAAATCTTCCTTAGAGAAAGAGGATAATGAAGTACTACAATGGCTCTATAAGAAAGAGGACACTTAAAATCATTCTATGGAAAGGGTACAACACATAAAAATTCAAACCAATCAATATGGGAAAGGGTATCAAATAATGAAAAAAATGGGATATAAGGGAAGAGGACACTTAGGAGTTCGAAATAGAGGATTACTAGAACCCATTGAACCATCTTGGAGAGCAAAAGAAGAGAAAGCTAGAATAGGTTTTCAACATAAAGGAGAAATTTCAAGTCCAATGCATGATTCCCATGAATGTGTGCACATGGTAGGTTCTGAAAGTGAAGATGATTCTAGGGATTATGAGTGGGATTCATTTTCCTAAGAGTCTTGTCATGACATAGAAGTTGATGTTATTCACACATATGCAACTATTCCCAATGTTACAAGTCAAGAAAATGAACATCAAGGCTCTAATTCTACATAGGTCAAGAATCTAGGAATAGTCAATGGATAGATGAACCTTGGACACCTTTGTGGGAGGGTGATTCAAATGTTGTATTTAATCCACATGAATCCTTTCCCATGGAAATCAGAGAGGACTCTAGTGAAGGAGACTTTGATCCAACTTCCATGGAACATCTTGAGGAAGCCCATGTCATAGAACTAAGTGATACAATGTACGCACCTTCAAATGTGGCCATGTCCTTAAACCATTTGAATGAAAATTTTTGAAATGAATTTTTATCCTTAATGCACCCTAAACTCATTGATTGGGATTTATCCAAACCAAATGACCTATTATACTTTCCCAATAACCTTGCAATGGCCCAATACCTAAATGAGGTTGAGCCATCTTCTTCCATCAACAAATACAATCTAGAAATAATGATAGAGGTAGGGGTCCAACCTCTCAATCCACAAAATAAAAGAAAAAAATATTAAAAAAAATGAAAAGGTCTAGTGGTGAAAACCATGTGGCAATGCTAGAACCTAAAAATATCAGATGTTTCCAAAGGTGAAAACCCAATTGTGGAACCTAAGGAAGAGAGGTTGGATGCCCTACCCAAACATGAAGATGAAAGATCACCCATCCTTATTGAACCAACAGAGAAAGTTAACATTGGCACCAAAGAGGATCCTAAGTTTATTCATCTAGCAGCATCTTTGAGTCCATCCAAAAGAAAGGATTTCATCAAATTATTTCAAGCAAAGAAAATTAACTTTGCATGGTCTTATTCTAACATGCTTGGGTTAGATCCAAGCTTCATAATGCATCATTTAAATGTGAAACCTGGTGTGAAACCTGTGAAGTGAAAATTGAGAAAGATGCACCCTCATGTGGCACTTTTAGTAAAAGTAGAATTGGAAAATCTCCTCAAGGTTGGATTCATAAGAGTAATTTAATATGAAGAATGGATATCCAACATTGTACTAGTCACAAAACATGACAAATCTATTAGAGTTTTCACAAAATTTAGACATCTCAATCTTGCTTGCCCAAAAGATGATTTTCCACTACCTAGCATTGATACAATAGTGGACTTAACAGCGAGTCATTCTATGCTTTCCTTGATGGATGGATTTAGTGGATACAATAAAATCTGAATTGTACTTGAAGACCAAGAAAAGAAAGATTTTACATTCCCATGGGGAACCTTTTGTTGGAATGTGATGCCCTTTCGTCTCAAAAATGCCGAAGCAACTTACCAAAGAGAAATGACTACCATCTTCCACGATATGATGCATACCTTTTTAGAAACCTATGTGGATGATATTCTTGAAAAATCACATGAAAGAAAGGATCACTTCCAAATATTAGACAAAATATTTATAAGGCTATTACAATTCAAAGTGAGACTCAATCCAAAGAAGTGTGCTTTTGGGGTACAATCCAACAAACTCTTAGGTTACATTGTTTCTGCAAAAGGAATTGAAGTAGATCCTGAGAAAGTAAAATCAATAATGGAAATGGAAATTACTAAGAATATTAGCCAAATGAGGTCTCTTCAAGGAAGACTTCAATCTATAAGGAGGTTTATCTCCCAATTGGTGGAAAAATTCCATTCATTCACAAGGTTGCTACATAAAGACACTATTTTTACATGGGATGAAGAGTGTGACAAAGCTTTCACATTGTTAAAAACATACTTGGTGAATCCACCCATCTTAATGTCACCTATTAAAGGAAAAACTTTGTTACTTTACATATCAGAAATGGAAAAATCTTTAGGGGTCCTATTGGCACAAGAAGACAATGAAGGAAAAGAAACAACCATTTACTACTTGAGTAGAACATTGATAAAGTATGAATTGAACTATAGTTTCATGCAAAGGGATTTCCTATCTGTGGTGTTTGCCTCTCAAAAGATTAGACATTACATGTTGATGCATAAGTGAAGTTCATTTCCAAAATTGATCCTTTGAATTATCTACTTAGTAAAATAGCCTTAACAAGAAGAATTGCAAAGTGGGTGATGGTTCAGTGAGTTTGACATTGAGTACGTGGATAGGAAAGCAATCAAGGGACAAGTAATTGTTGATTAGTTTGCCGAACATCCTTTAGAGTCTACACATCCAATTAAAGTGGAATTTCCTAATTCAGATATTGTTAATGTGGAAGAAAAGACATGGGCTCTATATTTCAATGGATCCTATACTCAAAGTGGTTCAGGGGAAGGAATTCTTTTGATAAAACCTCAAGGTTGTACAATTCCAAAATCTTAAAAACTATTGTTTCCTTGTAAAAATAATATTTCTGAATATGAAGCTTTGGTCATAGGTCTCAAAATGGCTTTGGAGTAGAATTTCATGGAATTAAAAGTTTATGGAGACTCTCAATTAGTCATCAACCAAATCAATGATGAATAAAACACCAAATATGAAAAATTGATGCCATATAAAAGGATGGTGGATGATTGGAAAAATATTTTTCTTTGATTAACTTTGAGAAAATTCCAAGGAACAAAAATAGAGCAGCCGATGCAATTGCTACTTTAGCTTCATTACTCCAAATGCCTAATCAGAATGTGAGGTACGAATTCTTGGTGGAAGAGTTGACAAAACTGACATTTGACTTACCCATTACCCAAATAATTTCCCTTCTTAATGGACATGATTCACCTTGGTATGGACCAATTTACACTTACCTTAAAAGCCAAACCTTACCTTTAGACCAAACCCGAGCCCAAAAATGACATTTCATAAGACAATCGACTTGTTATACCATCCTATCATACACAATGTATCATAAGGGTCTTGACGGAATGCTCCCTAGATGTCTAGAGGAAGAGGAATCAAGGTTAGCTTTAAGAGATGTACATGAGGGGATTTGTGGGTTGCATTCTAGTGGATTAAATTTAGCAAAGAAAATCCTTTGCATGGGGTATTTTTGGAAAACCTTAGAAAAAGATGCTTGTTGATTTGTTAAAGTTTGTGCTAAATTCCAATATCATGGTGACATGATCCATGCACCTGCACAATAATTACATCCATTTGTCACACCATGGTTGTTTTATCAATGGGGTTTCAACTTAATTGGCATGATTTACCCACCATCTTCTAATGGACATAAGTATATCCTCACAGTGACAGAATATTTCACTAAGTGGGTAGAGGTCATTCCTTTGACAACTACCATAGGAAAGAAGATTTCCATGTTTATCTATAATCACATCATTTTTCGATATGGTATTCCTCATGCCATCATTATAGACAATGGAAAATAATTCAAGAACAAAGATGTGGATGAACTTTTTGAAATATTTAATATTATTCACCATTATTCCTCCATTTACTATCCTCAAGGTAATGGACAAGCCGAGGCTACAAACAAGAACATCCTCAAAATATTGAAAAGATCAGTTGATATGTCAGGAAGAGATTGGCATATTTAGATAAACTCAACATTGTGGGCCTATAGAACTAGCATCCGTACACCAACAAGAGCTACACCATTTTCCTTGGTTTATGGGGCCAAAGCTATTTTACCTTTAGAAGTTGAAATACCATCTCTAAGAGTGTCACTACATGGATTAATAATAGATGAGGATTATAGGGTCACCCGACTTCAACAATTGGAATTGTTGGAGGAACATCACACACAAGCATATGATCATTTGAAAGTGTATCAGAATAGAATTTCAAGAAACTACAACAAGCACATCAAACCAAGAGCCTTTCAAGTGGGAGACTTAGTGTTACGAGAAAACCCTAAAAATTAGGTAGATAGGGAAAAGAAAGGAAAATGAGAAGAAAATTGGCTTGGTCCTTTTGTAATTGTTTCTTCTTTTGGAAAGGGAACATGCAAACTTGCTGATTGTGAAGGGGATGAGTTGCAAGAACCCATTAACAACATCCATTTAAAGAGGTTTCATACCTAATCAGATGAAAGGGAATAAAATGAAAGAGTATCAGATGAGAGTATTAGATGAGTTAGAATCTTCTTTGTACATGAGAAAAAGTAAAAATCCAAAAAAGGAGAAAAGATCAAAATACAAAAAAATCAGAAAGATCAAAAAAGCCAAAAATAATGAAAAATAGAAAAATAAAAAAAAAGGAGAAAATTGAGCATGAATAAAGTCAAAAATATTGAAAAATAAAAAATGTTGTCTTGGTGAAAACCTAGCAAATAGGTGCCTTGATGATAAAAAAAAAGAAAAAAATTGAAAATTTTGAAAAATTTGAAAAAGAGAAAAGGGCCTTGGTGAAAACTGAGCAATAGGTGCCTTGGTAGCAAAAAATTTAAAAAAAAAAGAGAAAAAAGAGAAATAATCCCAAAAGGTGAAAACTTGGAAACAGGCGCCTTTTGTCCCTTAGGTCTTTCCTAGTCACATTTGTACATATTGCATTTCACCATCTCATTTGTACATATCCCCATTGCATCTGTCATTTGTGCATAGCCATAATAAATCCTTTCAGCTGCATTGTTGCATTCTAGGTTTTATTTTCCCTACATCTCACATTGATCACATTTATCACTTGAGGGAAAAAATCATGAAATTTTGGTACCAAATAGATTCAAAAGTGCAACATCTTGGTCACATGACAGAAGAAGATTTTTAGAATTCAGAGGAGAGATTATTTTGGAACCTTTGATGGCTATCATTGTTCAACCCTAAATAGTTTGATCCTACAACATGATCCTTGAGTTTCATTGAACTTATTTTATCAGAATTAAAAATTGACAACACCCTAAATGATCAGAATGTTTGGAATTCTTTTTGAAAATCTTGATACATTAAGATACACTTGAAATTTTTGATGAGTTTTTCATTGACTTTTTCAAGTCATGTCTTTTTAGCTAATCAATGATGTTTCAACTAGATTGGCGATGATGGAGACATGATGTTTTCTTGGCTTTTGTGTGATTTTCTTGAGGAAGATCCTTTTAACTTGTGTGAATTTGTCTAAGGACATAGTCATCAAAGAACCAGCAAGGACATTCATATAGGAAGGAGGATTAACCTTTGTTTGTTTATGCTAAAGGATACCTTGGTTATTTATATCTTCAATATCTTAATACCAAAGTCCACTTGCAACATTGAATTTGTTGAAACCGGTATTCGTACTCCCATAGTTGGTAATTCAACTAGTGAGGGTTGTAATAGGTTCCTATGAACGGTTACAAAATGAGATGAAAGTCATATTCATATTCTTATGGTCGCAGTGGCACCAATAAGGATTTTATCGACTCCTAGTTCCACAATGCTCAATAATGAAAATATATCTCTTTTGTAGTTCTTTCACAAAAAGCTAGTGACCTTTAGTTGCATTGCATTGCATATTCATGTTAGCTTAATTGCATTATTTAGAGTAATTTTTCCAAGTACAAGGGGGTTCATCATTTTGGGGGGTTACATCAAATTCCATGGTTTCAAATCAATTATGTGAGATTATCATTTACATTCATTCATATCATTAATCATTAATCATTATTTCTACATATCTTACGAAAAAAAAAAAAAAAGATACATTAATCATTAATCATTTATCCTTCATCTTTTAGAATTGCATTTCATAAATTAAGTTGCATACATTAAAATCCAAAAAGAAAGATACTTTCATTCATTTTACCATTGCACTAAGTGTTGCATCCATATCATTGCATTGCATAAACCATACATCAAGATAAGATCAAAATCATATAGAAATAGTTGCATAAACATCATTTGCATACATATATCTATGTCATAATCTAAGACATTGCATCCATAGCATAAATAAAAGGTAGTGCATCATAGATATCATATAGATATGCATATAAAGAAATCTCACATCATCAAATCAACATCAAAGGGAAATCAATTAACGATCATCATAGATAAATGTCTATAAAAAATTAGTATATCAAAGATACATCGACAAAATGATCCATACATCACTCCTTATCAAAAATCCATATGATACATCAATGCAATATCTAGATATCAAGCTTATATCTATCTCAAGACCCAGCCAGGGTACCTAATCCATCTCTAGTAGCCCCTACTCCATCCCCTAACCCATCGAGACCCCTGCCACCTTCTCTATCATGAGTGGAAGGTGGTTCCTGACTCATGCTAGCACTCGTAGGTAACTAAGACATCATAGCCAAGAACTGGTGTAACATCGTAGTCACATGATCCAAGGATCCAATAACTGTAGTCATCCCTACATGTAATCCTCTCATATCCTGTACTAAACCATCAATTATAGGAGGAACTACAGGTTCTTGAGGTGCTTGTGGTGCCTAAGGTGCTAATTGTACCTATGGTATCACCTGTATCTGAGGTGCACCCTGAACCCGTGCTGCACTAACCTATGGATCTACCTGAGAGGGTTCCTATCTCAGAGGAGATGCTGGTATCTATAGATCCTGACCCTGTAAAGGAACTTGTCTGTCTGCCTATACCCATATCTGTCTCTGTCTAGCCCAAGCTATAGCTGGAATAGCCTAAACCTATCTCTGCATCAGTACCTATACTTTCCTCCGTCTAGGCGGTCCAAACCCACCTCCTCAAGCTCTAACATGTCCACCCTACATCCGAGGTCCTGCAGCTCTCTATACTTGAGGAGCCCTAGGTAGTCTCTATACTCTCTACCTCCATGGTCTCCTACCACCACTATCACCACCATCCCCATCTCCATCATCAACAGACAGCTCATCAACATCAGTAATTGGCTCTGTTGGATCTGTGAATCTACTGAATCTATGTCAAGAAAACCACTCTCGATACTCAATGGACATCCCTGCATCGACCACATGCTCTATCATATCCCATCTGACATGGCCTAGCCACTCAATCTTTGCACATGAAAATTTATAATCAACCTAAGATCCCCACATGGATCGCTCTGCTTGTACACTCACATTAAATGCCATACCCAGTGGCATATCCTGAACATGACCATACTGTCAGAGAACTCTCCCAAAGTAGAATCTCTCTATACAAAGTGGTGATTGACCAATCATCCACCAAGGGGAAAACATATATGGAAGCTCATCATTATCCCATCTCCATCCCTCGCAACCCAAATATGGTCTCCATACAAATTGATCAATATCGTCGATAGTTTGACGCTAGAACTCAACCTTGCCCAGATGATGCTAGAAAAGCATGCCATCATATAGAAATGCATAGAGATATCCTTGACCTCACACTCATGCTGATATAGGTCTAGTAATCAAGATATGCTCCCAGGTCCATAGCTATAAAAATATTGCACCTGCAGATATAGCCGCATTGTGCCTGTACACAACGTCGTGTAAATCATGATATAGCTGGGCTAGAACACAAGATCCCTAGTATAATTTCTGAGGATGAGAAATCAAGTCCTCTAATATGTGGCCCCATCTGACTAAAAAGCCATGACCTCTCTTCTCTAGTAAGAGAAGTCCTCCAATCACTACTCCTAGCAAAGCTGGAAAAGTAGGAAATGAATCAAACTGTGCCCATGTAATGCTGTCATTACCAATAGTAGCATCTCTAAACACCAGTCTACATGCACTACTATCGTAGACCTAATCATAGTAAACCCTCTCTCTAGGGGTCAGGATCCTCAACAATTTTTATACATCCTCAAGCATGATGGTCATCTTGCTGAGGGGTATATCGAAGGTATTATGGTCAGAGTGCCAACGCTCTGCCATAGCTATCAATAAACCTCAGTTCAGCTGAAACTGAGGAAGATCAAGAAGGAATCTGAGCCCACATGTCTTGATCATCCATCTCTCTGGAAGGGTCATCTCATTGACTAGATACAAGACCCAAGATGCTACATTTCATACGTACAACTTATGGTAATGTGCCTACATTTTGCAAACAAAGTGAATTATATTACTATTTTTCTATTGGTGGATCATTCTAAGTCAATCAAACATCTTAAATTTGTCTTTTCACTTTTTGAGTGTATCAACCTATTGTTCCTGACCTCTAGATCTTGAGAAGGGATCAATTTGAAATATCTTTTAATCAATCTGATTGACACATCAAACATTCAATGGTATGATTATTCTAATACCCTAAACACTAAGTAACATCATGGAATAACATATTTTTAGCTTGGAAATCAATTTGGTTATCTAGATGATCAATCAAAGACAACTTGTTCTATCTAAAATTAGGTTTTCATCAAACATCATTGTACGCATCACTTGATTAAGTGAAAGTGTCATTTCATGCTACGCGTCATTGATAACATCATACACATCATTTAAAGTTTCAAAGGTGTTTCTTTACAGCATACACGACATTTGCATGTCCTACGCGATATTCAAACTGTTCTACGCGTCATTTAAATCTTAATTTTGTGAAGGGTTTCCTACGTGTCATTCAAAAACTCCTAACCGGCATTTTGCTAAAACTAATCTAAAAAGCATAAAAAATGACACTAAATGCTATCAAGAATACCAATAAATGCATTAGGAAGGTTCAAATCACTCATCAGAGGTCCATAGTCAGGATTTCTTTGATACCGGCATGCTCTCTTGAATTGATGCTCTCAGATAGAAACCACCATTGCTCTCAATCATAGCAAAATCAGAGCAAAATCTCAATAGTCAAAAGTGAAAATGAATAGTAAATCTTTGTTTTTCAACCTATTTAAGCTATTTTGACCTAATTTTGGAGAGATTTTTACCCATACGACCTAAATCTGCATTTTCTGCACACTGGGGCATATTGTAATCATATCATCATTATTCTTTATGTTTTAAGAAATGAAATCATTTGGATATAATTTTTACATCAATCTCTTTATATTTTTCATCGGGACATCAAAATGTTTTCATTTCTGAGGGGGCATATATCATCAGATTATCAAATCATGTTATCAAATCTGGGCATTAAAATTTCAAACTTTTGTTAGTAGGGCATTTCGCATCAAATCAAATCAGTTGTGAATCAAGGTTTCAAATCAGAGTTGTGAATCAGAATTTCAATCAGTTATCTTATCAAGGTTTCAAATCAATTAGGTTTTAGTATCAGAGCAGTTTTATCAATCAATCAATCAATGAGTATACAATCAGCAATCAGGACATGCAAATTTTATTTTAATCAATGCGCTTCGCACATTAATTCAAAGAGGGGCATTTGTAGACACCCAAAATTGACCAGGTGTCTTAGTATCATCAAAATCTGCAAATCTCAACAAATCTCAGCAAATCTCAGCAAAATGCATCAAAAGCTTCAAAATGGATCAAAATCAATTCAAATGGACATTTATCGATCAAAGTGGATTAAATCAAATTTAAATCAAGGGATTCATTAATCAAGAAACCAAATAATTAAATACAAGCCTAAAATGATTATTCAAATTATACAATTGATTTTAATCAATTAATTATATAGTTTAAATCAAAAATCAAATTGAACCTATTCCATACATGGCTAAATTAATTAAATGATTGAATTAATTAAAATCCTAATATCTTTTCAACACAAATAAAGGAGCCAATGAGAATTGAGAACACACTTGCACATGGATCACTCCAATTTTGCATCTCAACCTCTCATTTACCATTTTAAATCTCATCCACTCATTTTGTCCCACCCTTTGAGGACAAAATTTAAATGGTCCCCTTATTTGAAACCATTTGAGAGATCAAACTCAACCAAGGATTAACCCATGATCAATTCACTCTACCCCTACCCTTGGGATTTTACTATAAATACAAGCATTTTTCAAGCATAAAGGATCCTAGAAAATTCAAATGTAAAGCATCCTCATTATAGGCAATTTCATAGAATTTTGAGAAATAGTGAGAACATTTTCATAGAAAATTGAGAGATCATATCATTTCATGAGAGAATTTGAGTTCATTTTGTATCAAATTGAGAGAATTGAGCTAGATTAGGAATTAGTTTATCAATTTCTCATTCTAGGATTGTCATTGATAGAGATTAAGGTTGAGAGCTCTATTAGCATACTAGTTAGAGAACCATGAGATGCTATGTATTTTAAATACAATTATTTAGATTAATTTGTTTATTTATTTCCATAGAATTATAGTTAATTGTCCTAATTTCATGAAGGTGTAATAAATTCACACACACCTACCATCACTATTGCCTAAATTGTTTTATCACCAAGGGTGGATGGGTTCACATGAGTAAATTTTTTAAGCCTTATAGATTGATAACATTAGTGGCAAGGTGTGCTGACCCTTAGGGGTTTTTGAGTGATATGTTTAAAACTAGAACTAGGTGTGTGGAAATGGACCACCAATTCCAATTCCCTTAGGATGTTATTAGAAATGAAGTCAAATTACAGGAGCATGAAATCAAAAAGGAAAAGTGGCTAGTATATAAGAAAACCCTTGAGTTTGTATAGTGTTTTGATAAGGGTTATGACCCATTAAAGGATTTTGAGCCTATGGAGAAGAAAATTGATTCTTTGATGACACTTTTTGAATAAATTATGCACATTCTAAATCATAAGAAGGATGTAGTCATGAAGTCAGACCCAAATAAGGCTAAGGTTTTCTTAACTAAGTAAACATTTGCGAGGCTGGTTTCAGCTGGTGAATATGTTTTTCACCAAAGGTCAGGATACATTGTAGTGATGCCCAGGGGAAATGCATCTCAAAGGGTTCATCAATTACAAGATGCACCTTCTTTTTCCAATAAAATTCAGGAGCCTTCCACTTTAAAAGGGAAGAGACCTATTGATACTGATCCTGAGTCTTAGCCTTCTCCAAAGAGGTAGAGGATAGAAGAAGATAAACAAAAGAGTGAAGGTGTGTATTCACCCTCTTAGTCCCCACTACATGTTGATGAATCGATAGTGATAGAAGAAATTTTAAAAATGGGAAGCATGGGCCAAATATATGTTACTCATCAATAAATTGAAGAACAAATACGAGAAGCACCCATGAGGGTGAGATGGATTTAACTGTAGCAGAATTTACTGGTAAAGAGTTGGATCCTATATCCAAGTAGGAAAGTGATGAATTCTTGGTAGATGATAGTTTTATAAAATCTAGGGCATTCATATAATTCCTATGGAGAACCCACATTAATTAATTTAAAGACACATGCCAAAAGAAACAAGAGGAAAAACCAAATAGAGATATGGATGATATTGAGGCTGAAGTATAACCTAAAATGTTAGAATAATTTGGAAAGATCACCCCTAAGGAGGGAAGATAATTGATTAGAAAGGTAGTGATACAGAGGTAAGGGTGTTGGATGGATAGTAATCAAAGGAATGGTTATGAATTTGAAAAGGTTACTATGGTTTCCCAAACCCTTTGAATGCTTCAATGAACTCAAACTATCAAGAACTCTTCACAAGGTTTCCAAGTGATAGGATAGGTTAAATAAGATGGTTTTTTCTTGGATTTAATGAATTTCAAGGTTTCATACTATATCTAACTCTCCAACTCTCCAAATCCCTCCAAACTATCCAAAGACCTAATTGTCCAATCTAGTAGCCCTGCAACGACTGAAAACACTTTCTAACTCAAAAGTTCTCCAAATAATCAAAGGAAAAAATTGCTATTTTAGACACCCTTTATTCATTCCTTCATTATACCAAATGATTGTCTATTTGTGTTTTTGACCAACACATAGATCTTTGCTTGCACTCCTGCACAAATGCATGAAAAGTGGTGATTTAACAAAGCAACCATAATATATATGTATCCCCAAGACCCCAACTCTAGGAAAGAGTTTTAATATGTATCCAACACTCCAAATACAAAAGTAATTTGACTCAGACTAAACACAACCCCAAAAACCCCAAATTCATCTCTTCAAGCCCTCCAAGCTAGGACTTCAACAATGTCTATATTCCACTAATTGTAGACTCAATCAACACTTGATTCACCATTAAAACATAATTTTAAGATAACCCACGCCAACAAAAATACTCCTTGCACATGACAATATATTACTGCAATACTTTCCAAGCAATTTCAATGCTTTTCCTCAACCAAAATCATTGGTTTCTCATGGTGATCACCCCACACTTGATTTATTCCTACACTTTAAAGGTTGAATAAGTATTATAAATGTTATATTAGTTACATCCCATGAATTCTGGGCCCTAAGAATTCATGGGATGGTCATACTTCAAAAAGAAATCAAGACTGTCCCTAAAAAATCACTAAAATAGTGAATACTTAAATCAATACCAAGTGTATAAAATTTCAAAACAGATTATAGATTATCATAACATGATTTAAAATGAATAGGAAATACTTTCAATACGTTGCTACTCTTTTGCAATTACCAAATAACTCAATATTGCCAAAGACCATTACAAAAAATGAAAAAATTGAATTCTTATTGCATCTCTGTGAAGAACAATCCGTACACTCCAGCCTCTCTCAACAATGGATTCTTTTTTTCATTAAAATAACATTTCAAAAATGTCAATAACCTATTTTGATCAGTTTGATGGATTATTTTCAAGGATTTTAACACTAAAACTTAACTTCCCTCCATAATGCCAAACTAGCCATTATATTTGAAAATATGAATTTTAACTTTTGAAAATGACTTAAAACTAATTAAAACTTATAAACTATGAACTCCTACTATCCTTCAAAACCTTGGAGAATTACTATAAACACTTCTAACTCCTAAAAAACCCCTAAATAATCCTTGACATCCTTGGACATAATTGGTCCACTTACAAAGCATATTAGCCCTTTTTGGACAATTACAATCACATGTTATTTAAAAACCCATTATAGGCTTTAGAACTTCATTGTTGATCTTCTTTGATGTTAGGATATCTTTTTTAATCACTGGTGTCTTCATGAAAGTATTGGATTCTTTTAATTTACTTGGTGTCTTAATGGTTTCTCCTAGGTGCCTTGCACAAGGTAGGATTCCTCATTCTTCCAGAATGGGATATCACTGATGCTATTATTTTTTATGTTGTAAGGATATAAACTAAGACCATACAAGATACATAAGAGGCAGTTGAACAAGCCATAAAATGGGTTGTTTTCAACAAAATATTATGCTACCCTGGTCATGTGGTATCTTAAGAGAGAGGAAAACAAGAAAAGGAATGAACATGTTAAGGCTGACTATTCTAGTAGCCTGATGGTAAGAAGAGTTAGGAAGACCTCAGGTGTGGAAGAATCTGGTGAAATATTAGAAACTAACAAGTTTAGTTTGAAAGTGGTAGAAAAAGATTCCAAGGAAAAGGAATATCTCATGGTAAAATTAGAGGCAGTCATCCAATCTTACAATGAGTAGAAGAAGGTTATTAGTGAACAAGACAAAATAATTTCTCAATTAAGGGGAAAGAAATAAATTGCAGAATCTCCTTAGAGGACAATTTTCAGTTATGCTACGCATTCTTCATCCTCTATTCCTATAATAGAGGTCCCTCCTTCCCATCTACCCTCTATTTCTAACTCAAAAGCAGAGCTCAACTTGTAGAATGAAAAATTAAAAGCTGAAAGAAAGAGATTAGAAGAAGAAAGTGAAATATTCAGAAGGCAAAAATCTATGGTAGATCAAAAGTTTGAGGAGAAGGTAAGGAACACAATTTTATAGCTTTTTTAGGGTATAGAGCCAAACATTCTTTATATGAGTTGGGAGAGAATAGTATGCATTCTAAATTCATTTGAAGAGGACAAGACTACATTTGAGCCAGTTTTGCACAAGTGGGTAGGAAGGAAGTTTGATTTAAAGTTCTTTTATTCTTTATCCAAAAAAAAGGAAAATGTTGATGATGCAATAAAAACCACCTATAAGTTTGTCAAAGACTTGTTAGATTTTGAAATAAGGAGGACTATCATCCAAAGGAAATAAAATATATTAAAAATGGAATACTCTACAATTTATTTTGAAATATTCCCTATCATTTTCAAGAAGGATGGTAAATTGAAGAGTAAGAAAAAATGGATGGAAGGAATGGATGATGAGTTGTCAAGAAGAATAAACAACATTATCAACCTTGATAGCACCATTTTATTTGTCCAAACCATGGAAACAATTGAAAGTGGCAAATCATATTTTGGTTTTTGGAAAAAGGAATTTCAACGATTAAAAACAAAATGGGGTGAGTTGAACAACAAAAAGATTAAGATTGCTAACTTCCCTTGGCCCAGTGATGAGGTCTTTACAACATGGAAGGGAAGACTTCCCTAGATAAATAAAAGAAATAGAAACATCTCATAGTTATTTCAACAGGTGGTAGTTTTCCAACTTCTTGAAGTAGTCAACATTTGCAAAAGATTTTGTGCATAAAAGGATGAAGACAAAGGTTCCACTTGGTGAAGGAAGAGTAGTTTTGAATTTGTTGCAAAGACCCTGTGGTCCAATAAGTTTTCTTATGAAATCTTGTAACAACTTGACTTCTAGTTCTATTGTTTTTTGTCTTTCATGATGAGTCACTCTTTGTCTTTACATAGAAATATGTAGCTTGTTGCATCCTGATTCATAACAAGATTCCAAGATTTCTAGGGGTATAAATAGTAGGAGCAAGTATTTTAAAAAGGGTCGGTCAATTAATGATCATTCAAGACTGAATTGCAAGTTTTTGTCTATACTTTTTCATTTGAGTTTTTAATAGTCTGAGAAAATACTAAATGTATTGAAGAAATATTATTAATAAAAATATATTTGGAATCACTTCTTGATGTTAAATTATCTTCATCTGTATTCTTTGAATACTTATGAGTTTGAATTATAAGGCATTTAAAGTTCATTTTAAGGAAAATTATGAAATCTATTTTAAGGTTATTTCTAAGGGGAGTGTAATTCCTAAGAATAAATTTTAGGGGGTTTAAAGATTGCATGTGAATTTGATAAATTGGTAATTAAGTTGTAGAAAGTAAGTTGTAAGGCATCTTGATCTTTCTTAGGTTTCAATTGGTTTTCAGTGATCTAGTGTGGTGGAAAAGCATTTATATTGATTATGTACCCTAGGATTCGACACTGGTCAGGGTTAGGGTTGCATGAAAATATTTAAAATAATTAAATTTTCCTTTACAGGTTTTATATCTCAACATTGAATATATGTGTGTAAGACACATATCCACTATGTGGTTTGCTGAGGAATAGTAAACCAAATTAGGTACACCCACCTGAGTCTGTGGAGCTCCAAGTGTAGGTGGATTTAATCCTTTCTAGATGGAATTTTACTTTATAGAATTAGAAATTGGGTCGCATAGAGTCAAGCATTGCTGATGTAAAATATTCAACAAGAAAAAGTGCCAACAAACCCTAGGATGCAATGGCTTTGATTATGTACTTGGAATCTTTTGATAAGAAGATGGGTTACAAGCTGAGAGATAAATAGCCTCAGAGTTTATATCAGGCATGTCAAATGGATATGGACATTGAAGGAATGATGAATTTTAGCTTCATGAAATTTTATAGGTGTGAAAATACAATTTCTCATGGGGCTGCATGTGGGGCTGAATGTAGAAGTTCAGAGGTTCCAAGGAATTCTAAGAATTTTGGTGAGTTTTTTGCCCCAACTAGTGCACAACTGACCAATATAAATCAAATTGAGCCTATGGCATTTTTCTAGTGGTACAAATTTTTTTGAATCTACTTCACACATTTAGTCCAAAATTGAGATGGAGATAATGAATTTTGTAAGCAATGAGGGTGTTAAAGCAGTTGAACTTCATAGACAACCTTTTAATAATGATCATGCAAGTGAGAAACATAGTGTAGGTGTTGAAAATGAAAATTTAGGTAATTACCAGCATGTTGCTCCAGTTATAACTTTCTCTTACATACCTCCTTACAATGTTGGTTATATTTCTCATGAGGTTAATGTTGAGCCAAGAAGTTGAATAACGTACTCTAATGAAGTGAATATGCCTCTACATGTATTTACACCACCTCTATATGTCCAAAATGATGTATATGAATAACCACTTGATGTGTGTATGCATTAAATCAATATTGAAAATGATTGTGTTGTGTATGAGGAAATCTTCACCTATTGGGAGCAAGCTCAAACATGAAAACATTAGTGGGTTAGCACATACAAATATTTAAAACATGAAATGACCAAAAACCAACAAAGATATCAACATAACATCAGATTGAGCTTAAAAAAGAGTTGCACCCTATTACTTGTTTGGATTTTCTCTTGACATATAATGTGGGTGTGCTCACCCAACACAAAATATGGATTCCCACTTGATGATGGATGTTTTGATCTAAAAATGTAATCTATTTGAGATGAATGTGAATACCTCAAGAACAAAGTATAAATAAATTTTCCCCAAGCTTCCACAAATGATGCAATAATAAAATGCTAAGCTAAGATTGAAAGCAAGAACAAGACAAGGTTAAGATTCATTCCATTCAATTCCATTATAGAGCTATGTTAGCATGATAAAAATGCATATAGACAATGGATGATTTTCTCTTGGCAAGGGTTCTGTTTATAGATTTTTGGAGAGGAGGCAAGGGCTTGGATGAGGTGGAGCACATGTGGCATCCACATAGATGCTACATGGAGGACACAAGGGCAAGAGGACAAGCCATGCAAAAATTCAACTAAAATCCTAAAAGTTTTGAGAAGCTCAAAGTTGCTCACACATGTGTGAGGAATCTTGGATAAAGGAGTGGGGAACAAGGTTGTAAGATCATTTAAGGAAGTTGGGTGGCTTCCTTTGGATGAGTTTCTAACACATGTGTGAGAAACTCATTAGCACTAAAAAGAGTAGGAATCACCTTTTTAGGTTAATTAAGTGGGATTAGTGTGCGCTTTAGTGGGAAAGTAGGCTTTAGAGTGTGAAGTGATGGGTGTAGAGTAGGAGTACAGTAGGCTTATAGATTGGATTAATAGGTATTTAGGCTAGGCTTATATTAATTGTTCAAATTAGATTTGAATTAATCATAGTTTAGAAGAATTAAGGATATGGAGGGAAATAAATAAATTTGAATCTATTTAAAAGGGGGATTTTGTAGAGGAAAATATATTAATGTAAATTTGATATATTAGGGAACGATATTTAAATTATCTTTAAATACCATAGGATAATGAATTAATTTAATTAATTCTATTTAATTAAATCAATAGATGAATATAACAAAAAATGTTAATTAACTTGAATTAATTATAAATGCTAAGGGAATATTAATTAAATTAGTATAAGTGTTGTTGGAATACTCCCAAGGGATAACTGAGAGGGGGGTGGGTGAATCAGTTATTAGCTAGTTAAATTATTTTCCTCCAATTAAGTGCAGAGTATAATGAAGTATATACATAATAAGATAACACAAAATAGAACACCACAATTTTTGTTATGGGGAAACTAAATTAGGTAAAAACCCCAGTGGGAATTAGCACCCACAAAGAACTGTACTTGAGTATAATAATCCCTGTTAGAAGATCTTACAACCCTGTTAAGAGTTTATCTTTACAATGCAATAAGTACAGTGACTCGGTTAAGGGTCAGACCCTGTTAGGAGTCTTTTACAAAAAACCTTCTTAGGGGTGAGGACTCACTGTTTAAAATATCAGTGCTAGAATGATGAAGGTTGCAACCTTCAGTGAAACATATATACACTATATCTGATAATGAAATATTTGAGTAGACCAGCTGTCTTGATCAGTTCCAATGAATTGTATACACTCTTTGCATCTTCACATAGATCTTTAACTGATGAATGAAATGGATTTACTATCCCAAAACAATAAGCATTTTGTTCTATTATTTTTCAGTCTCTTTTCTTATCATTCACGCTTGGTGATATTCAAATGAACTACTATAAGTATCTTCTCCAAAAGATATGATCTTTCTCGTCTGTAGGAATCCCTCCAATGCTTCTCTTGTCAGATAAAAAAATCATGCAACATAATTAGAACCATGCAACTCAAACTGAATATACGCATCTCTTCGCATAGTCGGCTCCACCAAAATTACCCAAATGTCATGCTTTCGATGAAACACAATTAGCACCTTTGGTTAATTATCTTTGACTTGTAACTAAACATGAATCTAAACACACATATCCCATAGATAGGATCAATTGAATAATCAATGAGATTACTGTCGGCTTTTTGAAAAAAATCCTCTGAAAATGTGGCTGGTGAACAGAGTAGCATAACTCAACTGTTACTGAACTTCTGAATCTGGGTGTATGAACCTGGTATAGTAACCATGTCTAAAACATAAAAACAACCATGCAAGGCTTCCACATATCTATACTGAAAAGTGAATATAGTTCACTGTTGTATACTATATGTTGTCATCAATGACAAACATACAGTCAACTATTTTCACAAAGGAAAATCTCCAACAATCTCCCCCTTTGACATTGATGGCAACATATGATTAAAAACACCATCAATATAACAATGTCTTCTTTCTTTTTACAATCTTCTCAATATCCTCATCAAAGGTTCCTCTTCAACTATGTTTTTTATTTTCATGACTATATAATCCCCCAAAGTATAAGCCCCGCCTTACTATATACTCCCCATTTGACATCAATGGCAAAGGATGCCAAAATACAAATAAGCATAGGTACTACTCTAGAAGTAGAGTAGTCAACCACTCATCAGTCACCAAGGACTAATGCATTTTTTGTGAGTTCTAATTAGACTCAGGAAAGGGAATTAATCCCAGCTTCTTTCTGAGATACTCAAAAGTATCTTTTGACAATGGTTTCATGAATATATCTGCCAACTGATCTTTGGTGCTCACATAATCCAACTTCACTTCTCTTTCTGCAACTTTTTCTCTTAGAAAATGATATTTTATTTCTATGTGTTTTATCTTTGCATGCATCACGGGGTTCTTTGACATATTAATGGTGCTAGTGTTGTCACAATGGATGACAATGGGATAATCAATCAGAATTCAAAAGTATTTAATCATCTATTTGATCCATACCATAGTTGAACAATTAAGTGTGCCTGCTACATACTCAGCTTCTGTTGTTGACTGAGAAATACAGTTTTGCTTCTTACTTGTCCAAGTAACCAACCTGTCTCCAAGAAATACTGCTCCTCTTGAGGTACTCTTTTTGTCATCAATGCAATCTGCCCAATATGCATCTGTGTATACACGAAGTTCTATATTTTTTGAATTAGGATATCATAAACCATAGTCTATAGTTCCCTTTAGATATCTGAATATTGTTTTGATTTCCATTAGGTGATTTTTTTTAGGTTTAGCTACAAATATCCCAACAATTCCAACTACATTAGATATATCTGGTCTAGATTGAGTGAGATATCTGAGTTTTCATATCATGGATTTGCAAAGTGTTTTGTCAACTACTGTGGAGTCATCATTTTTTGAAAGCTTGCTTCATGTTATCATAGGAGTGCTTACTGGCTTGCAATCTTCCATTTTGAATGTCTTCAATATCTACTTCACATATTTAGACTGATTTATGAATATACCTATGTCTGTCTACTTTACATTTAATCCCAGAAAGTATTTTATAGGTCCAATCATGCTCATTTCAAATTCACTCTACATCTCTTTGGTCAATTCTGCACTAAGCTTGTCGTTACCTCCAAAAATAATGTCATCAACAAAGATAGAAACAAGTAGTAATCCTTTAGGTGTCTCTCTGATGAATAGGTTGCAATCTATTGCTCCCTTTTTTAATCCAATTTTTGTTAAGTAGCCATCAAGTCTCTCATACCATGCTCTTGGGGCCTTTTTAAGTCCATAGAGGGATTTCTTTAGTCTGCATACCATGTCTGGTTTGTCTGAAAGTTTGAATCCTTCATGTTGCTCTATGTATACTTCTTCCTTTAAGTCGCCATTTAGGAAAGCTGTATTGACAACTATCTAATATACTTTGAAGTTCTTGAATGTTGCATAGGCCAAAAACAACTTTATAGCTTCTAGTCTAATCACATGGGCAAATGTATCAGAATAATTAATTCCTTCTCTTTGTGCATATCCTTTACATACAAATCTTTCTTTATTTCTTATCATTGTACCATCTTCATTCATTTTATTTCTGAATATCCACTTAGTTCCAATCACGTTCTTCTCACAAGGTCTAGGGACCAATTCTCATGTGTCATTCTTAATTATTTGATCTAATTCTTCTTGCATTGCAGTTTGCCAATCTGAATCATTGCATGCATCTTCAACACTTAAGGGTTCAATTTGTGAAACTAAACATACCTCTTCATCAATGGTTGAACCTTTTTCTCTGGATCTTGTCAAAACTTTACTGCTCTAATCTCCAATGATATCTTCTTTTGAATGGTATCTGGATGTATATTTTGAAATTTTGGGTGTGACATTCTCATCTGTGATCTATGATTCTTCTTGACTTGGTTCAAGTTTATTGCATGATACATCAATACAGTCAAACATTTCTTCTATAATTGTTTCTTTATTGATAGGTCTAGGTTCATCTTCAATCATAGGTGCATATTAGTAATATCTTTCTTGAATCATGAACTTGTCATCAATCTTCACATGTGCACTTTCAATGATTTTATTCAACCTTAAATTTAAACATCTATAAGATTTTCTCTTAGTAGAGTAACCAAGAAAAAAACCTTCATCGCTTCTAGCATCAAATTTACCAACACCATCATATCTCTTGATGTAGCACTTGCTTCCAAATATTTTGAAGTATTTTACTATAGGTACATTACCAAACCAAAGTTCCTAAGGTGTTTTGTCTACGCTTGGTCTTAGTTGAATTTTTTTGATAGTATAGACTGTTGTATTGACTGCATCTCTCCAATAGGTGTGTGCAACTTTCCCTTCAATCATGATAGTGCACGCTCTGTCAAGTATTATCCTATTTCTTCTTTTAGCAATTATTGGAGTTGATGAAAACTATCAACCCACAACTCCCAAGAATCACCTGCATGCAAACCTGTCACAAAAAGAGAGAAGCAAAAAAGCTATGGAGGCCAAAAATCACAGATTGATAGAAGAGGAAACATCTTGTGCAAACAATGAGGAAAAAATTCTTAATGAAATAACATCCTCAATTAATTAATAAACATCGAATTGAATAATTTACAAAGAGGGAATCCTTATAAAAGGATACCAAAACCCTAAACGAGAAACCCTAAAGGGAAAATCTAGGTTGCATAATAATAATTAATAAAAGAATTAATTATTAAATGCCTAAAGTTTAGCTTAAGTAAAAGAGAGATAATAAGTGACTTAATAATTAAATCAATATGATTTAATTAATAAGTGGAATCACTTTATTACTCTAACACCCCCCCTTAAGATAAACTTAGGGAGAAGCTAAAACCTAGAAACAACTACTAAAAGCAAGAAAATGGGTCCCGGCAACAAGGCCTGATGAGGTACCCAAGTACAAAAATCTCTGTAAAGTGGGGAAATAGGGAAAACCCAGTGGGAAAAACTCTACCCCAAAAAGAGATGAAGGAAACAAAGCCTCCAATCTAGGGAAAGTCCCAAAGAAAGGAACAAGAAAGAGCATGTATAGCATCTCCGAAGCATAAGCTGCAAACACTGTCAGAAGTAACTGCTGGAACCCCCACTGAAATAGTGCATGACCAGGTAGAGAAGACAAAGTCTGAAGAGCCGATCAATCGAAGAGGTGACCTCCAAAAGTAGGAATGAATGAGTGTCTATATAGTAGATGATCATCTCACCGAAATGCATAGGTGCCTAGCCACTACATCCGCCTAGTACATAGGAACAAGAACTGAATACGTAGATCACTCAACCAAACCAAGGAAGCAATAGAACCAATAGGTGAACCCCCCATAATGCTGAACAGGGAGAGGGGTGATAGGAACACTGAAATGCAATGCCACAAACATCTGCAGAAAGTAGAATCAGGAACATCAACAGTGCAAAAAAAGTACAAGCACAAGATAAAGGGCGGTGTCACAGACACACAGCATGGGCTAATGTCGTGGAAGGTACGCTCACTTGACAAAGGTGGATGAGCACAAAAGGAAAAACATCATAACCCCCCATGGCACTTTATAACTGAGTGC
>MU225900.1:2239185-2263008 GCA_018584345.1 Thuja plicata | reverse complement strand
GAACAAGGCCAAATCTCTCATGAAGAGAACAGGGGCATGAAGATCTGGAGCTCTGATACCATATTGGAGTTGATGAAAACTATCAACCCACAACTCTCAAGAATCACCTGCATGCAAACCTGTCACAAAAAGAGAGAAGCAAAAAAGCTATGGAGGCCAAAAATCATAGATTGATGGAAGAGGAAACATCTTGTGCAAACAATGAAGAAAAAATTCTTAATGCAATAACATCCTCAATTAATTAATAACCATCGAATTGAATAATTTACAAAGAGGGAATCCTTATAAAAGGATACCAAAACCCTAAATGGGAAACCCTAAAGGGAAAATCTAGGTTGCATAATAATAATTAATAAAAGAATTAATTATTAAATGCCTAAAGTTTAGCTTAAGTAAAAGAGAGATAATATGTGACTTAATAATTAAATCAATATGATTTAATTAATAAGTGGAATCACTTTATTACTCTAACAGCAATTCCATTTTGTTGAGGGGTTCTGGGTGCACTTAGTTGTCTTTTGATCCCATGTTGTTCGCTATACTCAAGAAAATTTTCAGAGGTGAATTCTCCTCCTCTATCAGATCTCATACATTTTATCTTTAATCCAGACTCATTTTCAACTTTAGATTTGAATATTTTGAACTTATCAAAGTCTTTAGATTTGTCTTTCAAGAATGCAACCCACATCATTCTAGAGAAATCATCAACAAACAAAATGAAATACCTTTCTCCATAATATGATCTTGTTTGAGTATGTCCACATAAGTCTGTATGCACTAGATCTAATTTGTTCTCTGCAGAGTTTTTTTTGCTTCTGAATGAGGTCCTCACATTCTGTCCCATCACACATTCCCTGCACATAGTATCAATCGGTCTTGCAATACTAGGAAGGTCTCTTACTGCTTTTACATTTATTATCTTTACTATATTATTGAAATTGATATGACAAAGTCTTTTGTGCTATAGCCAGCTGTCATCCACTTTTGCAACAAAACAACTTACTTCAAAGTTAAGCTAGAAGACAATACCTTTGGTCTTTGAACCTGATGCAATCATGTCTCCTTATTTGTTGTTAATAATGCACCTATTGTTTTTGAATTCTAACTGATATCCTTTATCAAGAAATTGTCCAACACTTAGTAGGTTATGATGTAAACCATCAACATATAGAACATCATCTATCTTGTTCTTTCTAACTAAGGTAATGGATCCTCTACCTATGATAGGTTTGGGAGTGTTGTCTCCAAATCTAACCATGCCACCTTTGTACTTATCTAGATGGACAAATATATCTTTGGCTCTTGTCATGTGATGTGAATACCCAATGTCTATGATCCAGTCTATTCTGATGTCTGCTTGTGAAACTAAAGCCAATTCTTGTGCTTTCTTTTCATCTTCAATTTCTATTGTTTCAATAATTTTTTCATTATCTTTAATTGCAACGAATCCAATTTCATCTTCCCCTGAATCATAATCACTCACACCATCTTCAACATGATAGAATTCCTTATTATATTTGGGTTTGTAATCTGATCTGAACTTCTTGACTCTTGTAGGACACTTGGATGCAAAGTGGCCAACTTTGTTGCATGATAAACTTATTCTTTCTCAATATTACTAGAGATGATCAAGGATTTCTTACCATGGACCGGGGCTTTGAAAGTTGTTTCCATTTTAGGTTCTGTCTTTAATCTTGATATCTCAAATGCTGATATTTTGCTGATCAAGGTTTCTCTTTTGAAGTCCTTTGAGAATTGCATGGTTTCATCTAAGATGTTTATCTTTCTTTCATAATCTGCTATCAATGTAGTCATCAGTTTGTCCATTATATCTTCCTCCGAGAGTTTTCCACCATTGTTCCTGATTCCTGATACTGCTTCATTAATCCTCTGATTGTAAGCTCTAATGTTTTCTTCAGGTAAATCTCTAAATTGTTGTATCTCTTCTTCCATGTCTTTCTACGTGCATTATTGGCTTGGATGTCTCCTTCAAACATGTCTTCTAAGTATTTCTAAATTGAATATGCTTTGTCTTCTTTCTTGATCTTAGAAAATTCACTGTCAAATAGGGCACTGATTAGGGCTTCTTTGGCAATTGCATTTTGAGTGAACATTTCCTTTTGTTTATTAGTAGAATCTTCTTCTACAAGGTCCTTTAAGGTAGGAACATCAATTGTATGAGTAGCAACCTCATAGATCTCAAAACCAACGCACTGAAGATGTGTTATCATTTTGTTCTTCTAGTCAAGATAATTCTCTCCTTCAAACTTAGGAGTCTCTTTCCTGAAGTACGCCATCTGATCTATCTTAAGCTATTAGGATTTCTCTCAAAGGCACTTGGATCTGATACCAAATGTTGGAATAGTCCCAAGGTATAACTAAGAGGGGGGGTGAATCAGTTATCAGCTACTTAAATTATTTTCCTCCAATTAAGTGCAGAGTATCATTAAGTATATACATAATAAGATAACACAAAATAGAACACCACAATTTTGGTTACGGGAAAACCAAATTGGTTAAAAAATCCCAATGGGAATTAACACCCAAAAAGAACTGTACTTGAGTATAATAATCCCTGTTAGAAGATCTTACAACCCTATTAGGAGTTTATCTTTAAAATGCAATAATTACAGTGACCTGGTTAAGGGTTAGACCCTGTTAGGAGTCTTTTACAAATAACCCTGTTAGGGGTGAGGACTCACTGTCCAAAAGCTCACTGCTAGAATGATGAAGGATGCAACCTTCAGTGAAATAGATATACATGATATCTAATAATGAACTGTTTGAGTAGACCAACTATCTTTGTTAGAGTATCTATTTATCTTCACTTATTAATTTGGTCATGTTGATTTAATTATTAAGTTGTTTATGTACTCTATTTTCACTTAAGTTGTCTCTTAGGTGCATATAACTAATATTTTATAATAATTATATTGTGCAACCTAGATTTTACCTTTTTAGGGTTTCATTCACCTTTAAGGTTGAACTCTTGTAATTATTTTTCATTACCTTGGAATAGAATTTTCTCTCACCTCGCTGAGATTTTCCAAGCCTTTATTTTTGTCTCTCTGGTTTCCTTTCAGCAATAGGTTATTTTCATGCAGGTGTTCTTGGCGATCTATGAAGTTGGATTTCTCAACTTCTACATGGTATCAGAGCTTCCTTGTTGCTGCCTAGTCTGAGGGTTTTTTGAAGCCATGATTCAAAGATAAAAGTCATAGCTTCTCTAAGGTTTTTTCTTTATTTTGGAGGAGCCACTATTTTTTGGAGCACTGTGAGCCAAAACAGACTCCACCATTATGCTCAGAAGGCTCGGGAGAGTCAAAAATCATATAAATTTTGCTAGTTTTGGCCACAGTGACCCCAGAGAAAAAAAATTTCACTCCTAGGTCATATGACACGAAAATTGAGAAAAAAAATCAAATTTTTTTTAAAAAAATGATTTTTTTAAAGGTTTTGGGGGTTTGTGCAGTGTAGCTGAGGTGTGCCACCCCGGCCTAGCTCGCGCTTGGCCCCTATCGACGCACCGCCCACTGGCCACTGGAGCCACCCCCGCCGGCACTGCCGCCCGACCACCACCTCTACCGGTGGCCCGCCACCTGCCGCCATCGATAGCACGCCAGGTGACATCACTGCTGATTTCACCTACCTGAGTTTTTTTCCCCGACAATTTTTTAAAAATTTCTAGCAGTTTTTCAAAAAAATTCGGCGACAGAAAAATTTTCGAACGAGACAGGCCCACGACGTGCAGACGGCCGTCAAATTTTTTCCTGGATTCGGTGACGATCGTTTGACTGTCAAATTTTTTTCCATGACTATTTTTTTCCAGTGAGCTCGTTTTTGGAGGAGCAGTTGGTTTTTCGGCCGTAACTTGTGCATACGGTGTCCGTTTTTGGAAAATAAAATATCATCAGAAAGGTGTTTCTGAGCCATATGCAATGGTGCTTGTCTTGATTGCTGATTCAGCCATTTGAGCTCTCAATTTTGGCATTTAAGTAGAGGCTTCAATTTCCTCCATCTCTACATCTAGCATCCAGGTTTTTCTTCTCATTTTTTATGCTTTTAGTAATTGGTTCTTTTCTGTACGGGTGATAGAATTATACATTGTGGGGGGGTGATTTTTCTTTCTTTCATTTAAATTTAGAAATGACCCTTCTACTTCCGTCTTCTTCTTCTCTCAATGTCAGACTCCTTTGTGGCCTGGCTGACACCACACAATTATCACACCTGGAAAGCATACATGACCAAGCTACTCATGTCACATGGCTTATGGTCATGTCTAGATGAAAACCAACCTGTCCTGCAGTGTCCTTTTGAGGTTATTTAGCACAGGAATAAAATGGATGAAGCCATGGGCTTGATTACACTAAACATCTCTGACAGTCTCCTTTTTCACCTGGATGGTTTGACAACTCCTAGGGCTATTTGGGGAAATTTTTCAAATTTTTTTGGTACAGTGAATGAGTTCTGGGCACTACAGCTTGATGTAGTGCTGACCACTTTGACTCCTACCAACTTTCCCACTATGGAGGACTTCTTGATGAAGTTCAAATCTCTGCGCTCAGTTTTGCAGGGATGTGGGAGAAACAAGATAGATGATGAGTGTATCTTCCTGATACTCTCAAAGCTGAGAGGACAGTATCAGATCTTTTCTTCTACTTTCTACTCCACCATGGATGCTTTGGGTGCTAGACTCACCATGCCTTCATTTGAGACATTTTGTGATTGGTTGACACAGGAACAGGAAAAGCTCCAACAGATGGATGCTTCTGGCTCTTCTAGCCAAGCATTGGTTGCTCAGTATTCATAGGGGAAACCAAAATAGAAATCCAAACCAAAGAAAGATTCAGCAGGCAATGAGTATTCCTCCAAACCTGCACAGAAAACTGATTCAAAACCTCCAGCTAACCCTTCTAAGGGTAAATATTCTTCAAAGTCTACTGATTCTACCTCCAAGACTAAGAAGAAATTAGTTGAGACCTGTAGCTTTTGTGGAAAGGATGGGCATCATGTTTCTAAGTGCTGGAAACATTTGGAGGCTTTATAGGAAGCCATGCAGGAGCATCACATTTCATCTCCTCAGTCCACATCCTCCCTTGCAGGGAAAGGTCATGCTCTTACTGCACAAGCAATGATTTTAGGGCCCACCTAGATTCTTGATTCTGGTGCCTCTCACCACATGACTCACACTCAGTAGTTGGTCACCTCACTTGCTCCTTGTGCTACTTCACAGATTGTTGTCGGGAACTCATCTCATCTTTCAATTTTGGGTTTTGGTTATGTTGCATTAGCTGGGGGTTCTCTTTAGGATGTTCTTTTTGTCCCTAAAATTTTGATGAACCTATTGTCTATCTATCAGATTTTCCACTCTGGATCTGGTAAGATAGTTGAGTTCTCACCACATGATGTGGTTATTCAGGACTTATATGATTCTGATATGATTGTGGCTACTGGGAGTGTTGACATTGCATCATGCCTATATAGATTTGATGGATTTGAGTCTTCTGATGGCACAGGTTCCTTTCTTATAGCACATGCAGATTCAATGAGTAGACTTTGGCATGAGTGTTTGGGCCATGTCAATTACAAATATCTTTAGTAGATGAGCACACAAACACGTGTTCTTGGGCTTCCATAGATTACTTGCACTAATGGGGTTTGTCAAGGTTGTGTTCTTGGAAAACAACATAGGGATCCTTTTCCTCACGGATGAGCTACTCGTGCTTTGACACCATTGGAGTTGATTCATAGTGACCTCATGTCATTTCCTACTCCTTTTTCTGGTGCTAGATATGTGCTTACTTTCATTGATGACATCTCCAAGTGCACATGGGTGTACTTTTTGAAGTACAAGTCTGATGTCTTTGATTCATTTCAGGTCTTTAAGACATTTGTGGAGAAGCAATCTGGTCTTTCTATTCACCAGATATGCACAAATAATGGGGGGAGTATGTGAACCAAGCTTTTAGAGATTTTTTATTTGAACATGGTCTTCAACATCAATTTTTAGTGCCCTACACCCCTCAGAAAAATGGTGTGGCAGAGAGAAAGAATAGAACACTTCAGGAGATGGCTAATTGTATGATACAGTCCAGGTCCATGGATTTGTCTTTTTGGGCAGAGGCAGTCAATTATGCCAACTATATTCAGAATTGGATGCCTCACAAGGTAGTTTGACATATGACTCCTAAGGAGGCTTGGTCTCATGTCAAGCCTGATGTATCTTCATTCTGATTTTTTGGTAGTGAAGCATGTGCATTTGTGCCTGACACTCAGAGAAGAGCAATGGAGCAGAAGAGTTGACACCTCATTTTTTTTGGCTACTACGAGGATGTTAAGGCATACAGGTTGTTTGACCCTGATTCCAGAGAGGTCCTATTTCAACGGGATGTCCAGTTTGATGAATGCCTTCTTGCAGTAGATACCCTGCTTCCAGAGTCTACTTTACTTACCACTACTCCATCATCTCTTCCAGATTCTTTTCAGGATGATGAGGATGATAATCTTGGTGATCCTCATTTTCCTCCACCATAGGATCCTCCACTGATGCCTAGATGGGCTCGTGTTATAGTTGATGCTGCAAGATCTCTGGCTGGTGACCCTTCCACTTCCCATTGTACTTAGTCTCATATTGCAGGTTCTAGTCTTCTGATTCATGCTATTTGTGGTGATCCTTAGACATTTACGATAGTGACAGGACATAGTGAGTGGGACAATGCTATGGAGGAGGAGTATTCTTCTTTGATGAAGAATCATACTTGGGATCTTTGTTCTCTTCGTAAGGGAAGAAATTTAGTGTGATGCAAGTGGTTGTATCGTACTAAGTTTTCTGCTGATGGTTCTATTGATAAGTACAAGGCACATCTTGTTTTGAAGGGTTTTTCACAGGTTGAGGGTATTGATTACACTAAGACATTTGCCCCTATCACCAAGATGAACTCCATTCGCCTTGTTGTATCCCTCGCAGCTTCTCAGGGATGGCCCATTTTTTAGATGGATGTGAAGAGTGCATTCTTGCACGGTGATCTTACTGAAGAGATTTACATGGATCCACCTTAGGGATTTGTGTAGGATTCCTCCTTGGTTTGTAGACTTTGGCATTCTTTATATGGTCTCAAACAGGCCCCTCAGGCTTGGTATGAGAAGATGGACTCCTTTCTACTTTCTACAGGATTCACATGCTGTCATTATGATCCTACAGTCTACATTCAGCATCTTGAGGATGAGGTTTTGATCCTTGTTCTATATGTAAATGATCTTCTCATGATAGGAAGCTCATCTTCTATGATTCAGGATGTTCAGCATGCATTGATGGAGCAGCTTGAGATGACTGACCTTGGTCCTTTACACTTCTTTCTGGGTCTGCAGATTGTTCAGTCCCCTGCTAGGATATTTATTTACCAGTATAAGTATGCTCTTGACATGCTTCAGTGCTTTGATATGCTTGATTGCAAGCCTGATCCCACACCTTTTCAATCAGGTGTTACTTTTTCTACCTCTTGCACTTCACTTTCAGTGGATCCTACATTGTATCGGCAGTTGGTTGGCAGTTAGTTATACCTGACACACACTCATCCTGACCTCTCCTTTATAGTTGGTCTAGTCTCTTGGTTCTCACATGAGCCTCATGAGAGCCATTGGCAAGCTACCAAGCATATTTTGAGATACATTCAGAGCACACTTATGTATGGCATTCATTACACATCAGGGGCTCCTCACATTGTTGGCTTCACTGACTCAGATTGGGCTGGTGATGTTGATGATTGGAAGTCTACTTCTGGCTTTTCTTTTTTTCTTGGCTCTGGTCCTATCACATGGTCATGCAAGAAGCATAATGCTCACACACTTTCATCTACAGAGGCTGAGTACATAGCGAAAGTTCATGCTAGTCAAGAGATTCTATGGCTTTGACAGTTGATGACTGAGTTTGGCTTTCCTCTTGATCATCCCACTATTCTTTGGTGCAATAATCAGAGTACTATTCACATTTCCTGCAACCCAGTGGAGCATCAGCACACTAAACACATTGAGCTTCATATGCATTTCATCTGTCAGCAGATTCAAGATGGTGTTCTCACTTTGGAGTATATTCCCACTGACGCGCAGGTTGCTGACATCTTCACCAAACCATTTGCATCTTCATGCTATCTTCAATTGCGTTCTATGCTTGGGGTGACAGAATTTGTCCTTGGGGGGTCTTGTTGAGGCCTTCCTTCATTTTTTTTTTCAACATGTTTGTTCTATCTCTTTTTGGAGAGGGGTTTTTCCCACTAGGTTTTCTCCTTTATCTTCGGTTGATAGAGATTTCCTTGTATTGGGTACCTGATCAGGCCTTGTTTCTGGGGCCCTCTTTTCCTTCTTTCATAGCTGTGCTAGGTTAGCTTACCTCCTGAGATTTGCTTAAGGGGGAGTGTTAGAGTATCTATTTATCTTTACTTATTAATTAGATCATGTTGATTTAATTATTAAGTTGTCATTGTACTCTGTTTTCACTTAAGTTGTCTCTTAGCTGCATATAATTAATATTTTATTTTAATTATATTGTGCAACCTAGATTTTACCTTTTTAGGGTTTCATTCACCTTTAAGGTTGAACTCTTGTAATTATTTTTCATTACCTTGGAATAGAATTTGCTCTCACTCTGCTGAGATTTTCCAAGCCTTTTCTTTTGTCTCTCTGGTTTCCTTTCAGCAACAGGTTAATTGCATGTAGGTGTTCGTGGCGATCTGTGAAGTTGGATTTCTCAACTTCTACAGTCTTGATAAGTTCCAATGAATTATATACACTCTCTACTTCTTCACATAGATCTTTAACTGATGAATGAAATGGCTTTACTGTCCCAAAATAATCAGCATTATGTTCTGTTATTTTTCAGTCTCTTTTCTTATCATTCACTCTTGGTGATCTTCAAATGAACTACTATAAGTATCTTCTCCAAAAGATATGATCTTTTTTGGCAGCAGGAATCCCTCCAATGCTTCTCTTGTCAGCTAAACAAAGCATGTAACATAATTAGAACCATGCAACTCAAACTGAATCGCTTCACATAGTCAGCTCCATCAAAATTACCCAAACATCACGCTTCAGATGAAACATGATTAGTGCCTTTGGTTAATTATCTTTTACTCATAACTAAACATGAATATGAACACACATATCCCATAGATAGGCACAACTGAAGAATCAATGAGATTACTATCGGCTTTCTAAAAACAATCCTCTGAAACTGTGGCTAGTGAACAAAGTATCATAACTCAACTATTACTGAACTTCTGAATGTACATGTATGAACCTGGTATAGTAACTATGTCTAAAACATAAAAACAACCACACAAGGCTTCCACATATAGATACTAAAAAGTGAATATAGTTCATTGTTGTATACTATATGTTGTCATCAATGACAAACATACAGTCAACTATTTGCACAAAGGAAAATCTCCAACAAGTGTGTAGGGACATTTTTAGATGTCTACATGTGTATATATTGTCCTAGCACAAGAACCTCTTCATATAGTAGATTGTGTTCCTTCTCAGTGTTCTCCTCAACAATTTTTCCTTAATCTAACATATATGTTTGAAAAGGTTGAGTCCCAAAGTTGTCAGAACAACCATGCAAGTTTTGTTGAAGTGAGTGAGGATTTTCTTTTTGTGAATCATAACTATAATTTCTCATCTTCTCAAACTCATAATGTTGATGATTTTTCAAATATTGATGATGTTGATTGTGATCCCTCTCTTATTGATGAGGATGACTATGATGATGAAATTGGCAGTGGTTCTAATAAAGTATTTAATCCACTGTTTGATGACGAAGTAGATATGGATCAGCTAGTGCTTTGCCATAATATTTTTGAGAGGAATTTTCATATGGTTTATATTCCTTTGCATGAATAAATATGTGATAATATAGATGATTTTAATGCTATATCAGATTGTGAAATTTATGCAGAGAAATGAGGCTTCTCAACTTCTGATACACAACTTGTCAAAAATGCACTAAAGAATGGTGTTAATTCGTAATGTACCTTAGTGTACCCAAAATGTATTGAAATTATCAACCAAAGGACTCAACCTTTTAAATGATTCATAATGTTTCTAGGGGTCTCTAATATCCCAATCCAACCAACATAACCTTCTTTCAAAGTTCCAAGTTACCATAGAGGAAGACTACAAACACTATCTTAATGAGCTTAAATCCCAGCTAGTAGGTCTCCAACGACTGTTTTTCTGACTTTAAACAAAAACTTCCCAAAATAATCCTAAAAACATTTAGGGATTAAAACACCTATAAAAATTCTTTATCACATATTCAAAACCTAGTAACAGTTGTTTTGGACCAAAACTTTCTGTTGTCCAAGTGTGACTATTTTTCAAGGGCTAATTACCCCACTTTTACAAAGAAACCCTATTGAATACTCAATCCATAACCTTGGATCTTTCAAGAGAGTTATAAAATGAATTTAAATAAAGTAAAATTAGACTACTTTTTTCTACTGACCTTCTACATACCAAAGCCCCAAATCGCTCCTTAAAAACCCTTAAAACTAGGGTATGCTCAATGTCGGCCCTCCCAACTCAATATCAACCCAATAGTGGTTAATTAATCATTATAATAACATATCATAATGTATTCCAACATAAAATGATGCCCTTATCAAGGAAAAAATCATGATGCTACACCTTAGCCTTAATTTAGTGTTCCTTTAACCAAACAACCATATTTTGATCACCCAAATTCCACCACTTATCTAAAAAACTAGGTTAGGTTCATATTATAAATGTTAATTCATGACCATCCCATGAGAATAAAAGATAAAGAATTCATGGAATGACCATTAAGCCACAAATGCACTCAAATTGTTAAGTAAATGCATGGAGCTATTAGACTACTAGTAGAAAATTGATTAAATAAAATAGTATGTCTACCTTAGATCATCCATAGGGCTTCTATAGTATTTAAAATTTGTGCTCAATTCATCCTATCATTCATTCCACCAATAAACATATTCAATCATGCAAGAACACAAATAAACTATTGGAAAATGTTGTTTATTTCATCATAGTCTGTACAAATGATGTCTTTTATGTATTGTCCTTCTCCATATGCCACATCTAGGCTATATAGGATGTAAATGTTAGGATTTGATTATATTGAGAGGGGAGGTGAATTAGTATAATATCACTTTATTTATTTCTTCAACCATTTAAACATTAATCATATATTTTTAGTAAAGAAAAGAACGTAAGAAAATGACACAGTACTCATAACACCATGTTTTGTTTACGAGGAAACCCCGGCCTAGGGAAAACCCCAATGGGGATGATACCCACAAGCATGCACTAAATTATAATGTCCCTGTAAGGAGACCTAGCCCTATTATGAGCTGAATATTACATAGTACATTTCCTTGTTAGAGGAATAACAACCTTGTTAAAGGTTCACAACACCCTGTTAGGGGCCTCTGAGCTTACAACTCTTACAATATAATTCAATAACAAAAGTTCTCAGTCATGAAAAAAAAAAAAGCATCGCTAATGCTTTGATAGTTCCTTTATAGTTCTTCAATGATCTTTGTAATTCTCTTCTCTAACATTCACATATATGTCCTCCTAGATAACTATTACAAACTACATACAATCTTTACAAAAAAGATCTTACATATATATCTCACAACTTTACAAAGTCAGTTCTCAAAATGAATATTATAAATATTCCAAATTCGGCCTTCAATAAACAATACATTTAATATATTAAATATCAAATGCATATTTATCTCTCTTGAAGTCAATGTGTAGGCTATCAACAACCAAAATACAACTTCAATTGCCTGGAGTTCAAGTCATACTCCCTTAATCTTCACTGCTATCCAACTGCTCTGTATCATTGTTCTTCTGCAGTTTGTCTATCTTCAAATACTTCTAACTCATCATAGACTTAACCAAATCCAAATCAATCTTAGGTGGAGGTCATACATACTCTATACTATCTTCCTCTAAGCTCTCTTGCCCTAATTCATCGATCTCTATCTTCGACATCCAAAATACTTCTGTATCTCTGCTACTATACTTAGTTAGTTTTTGAATCATCAAAACTTATCTTAAAAGTAATCAAACTTAAACCCAGATGTGTTTCCATAAATGAAAACCAAAAAGTGAATCATATTTACCAAATTTGATCACCTTCCAACAATCTCTCCCTTTGGCATTGATGGCAACACTTAAAAAAAAATGACTAAGTGTTCCAACCAATCAAAATTGTCTCTTCTTCTCCTTATCTCTTCTCCATATTTTTCTCTGTTTCTTTTATTATATTATATATTCATTTTTTTCTTCTCTTCTCCCCCTTTGACAACAATGAAAAAGGTTCATATAAAGCAATAAGTTTTAGTTCTTTCTTACCAGTTTCAGAATATCCTAAAAAGAAACTTCCAAAAGCTTCACTTTTGTACTCCATGTCTTGAACAATATCTGACTGATGTGAATCAAACCATTCATTGCAAATGATGCAATTTTAGCTTCTTTCAATTTTGTGGGTAAACCTTTAGTCAATGACTCTACAACTTTCTCCAAATCTGAGAGATGAGCTTCAATTATGGATGACTTCGGAGTGACAAAGCTCCTTAGAAAATTAAATCTTTTCAATACTCTCTCTTTCTCATTTCCAATACGCAGAGCTTGACCAATATCCTTGTAACTTATGTGTCTAGTTTTGTTGTGGATTGTGAAGATGTTTCACAACCATCCATCAAACTGTTTAGAGTTTCCCTCTCCTTGGCAATAATGTCCTCAACATTTTGAACATGCCTAATCAGATTCATGCAATAGCTAAAAAAATTTCTTCCATGCTCAATGCAACTCTTTGCATTGGTCAAACAAGTTTTAATAATTCCTAGGTCCCATGTGATGGACTTGTAGACTTATGTCATTTTTTTTCTGAATATGTCTTCTCTACCTTCTCCTCTGCAATCTTCAGCAAATTTTCATTGTGCCCATCAAATTCATCAAGTGTGATTTTCAAGTTTTCAATGTCATCTTTGTGCTGGAAAAGTATAGGTACTGGAAGAAATTTGTTCATAGTATCAATAGCTCTTGTAATTACTTTTTCCTTCTTGTGTTCTTTCTATTCAAATCTTTCCTTTGCTTTGTTTAATGCAGTAAATGCTAGTTTTACCAATTCAACTTCATCCATGCTATCTACATTTATATCACTTCTTGTCAACAATGAAATATATGGTGAGTTTACCTCTTTCTTTTCATCTCCTTGCTTTTATATCTTCTATTCATCATCCTTTTTCTTCTCAACTTCATCTTTCTGTTCTACTTCATCTACAATAGAGGTGTCCAAATTTCCTGCAAAAGGGTCCTTCTCATCTTATGAGGGGGAAAGGGTCACTACCACACTAGAGACATAGAAATCTACTGATGGCTCTACTTCTCTCTTCTCAGTTGCCTTAGATCTCTCACCCATTCTCAATTATGTGGGTGACATTGTTTTAGGAGGTGGAGCCTTATCAAAAGTAGTATTCAACAAAATCTTCTCCAATGCCTTCTGAGTTTCCCTAGTCAATTCATCATACTTCCTCGCCATTATTTTCAATAGTCTAATCTTGGTTCTTAATAGATTTTTCAATTCTTTGAATGTACTATCCCTCTCTTGTACTGATAACATAGGAAACATGATATCAATTTCCTTATTTCTAATCTAATCATCCTCAATCTATGCCAAGTGTTTTCTATTCTCCAATTTTCCATACAGGTTTGTGGGTATAGTTCCTTCAATTTCATGTTTGGTTTCCAAATGTGTTTTTATTTTTTCTTCTCTTCTCCTATTGTGCTTTTCTTTTTAGCTGATTTAGGATTACTTGATCTTGTAACTGTAGGAATGAAATCCTTTTCTTTCTCTATTTTCTATTGTGGAGGAGGTGGACTATCTATCATGACTACCTTAGGAGTGAAAGGGGCATCAGTGCTTCCACTTGCTACTCCAAGTGATCTCTCAGCCATCTTCTTCTTGACTTCTTTCAATTCCTCTTCTGTCAGTCCAGCTTTTATACCGCAATCATGAATAAGGTTAGCAATTTTCCTTTTCCTCGGTCCTCAGACTGTTCCTCTTTCACCTTTGCTGATTTTTCTTCATAAGTTCTCCATCTTTCTTCTATTGTATCAACTTCTAATGAAAGAACATGTTCTACTTGCATGGTGAGTATTTCAGAACTCACTTCATAGCTCATGGGGTAACACCACTTCTTTCTAGGTGTAACTACTTCAAAACATAAACAGTCAGTTTCAACCATGCAATAGATTGCATCCCTATAATTTTCCACAATATCCTCATGTAACCTGTATCTTGTCTTCATCTATTTTTGTAGAATTTTGATCATAGAAAATATTTCTCCATCTACCCAAGTAGTGTTCTGTCTTTTGTAACTTTGTGAAATCAGTATGCCAGTGGGTACTCCAAACTTCCAACTACTAGGATGTAAACCAGGAAACTTCTTCTCAATATGAATGAACATATGCATCACCACTGAACCAAATCTGAAAGTTTTAGTTCTATCCTTCTTCACTAGTTTCACATTCTCAAGAAATTGTTGAGCCAGAACTTTGCATAGGTTATATTTTATGTTTTCCTTCACCATTCTCCATGCCATCATGATTACTCTAGCAGATACTGAGTTAGGTCTGCTATTGTAGTAGAATTTATATCCGAGTATCATGGAAATGAATCTCACATCTTGCTGAAAGATATCATTTACTATCATTTCCCTTCTATCCCATTTAGAATGTGTTAGGTTTTTGACTTCTTTCTTCACATGATTCTCTACAATAGGTATAACTCCATTGTTGTCTAATCTAGTGATCTCATGAATTAGGTCACTACAAATCTTCATAGGTTGGTCACCAATCCATATGAACTGGTCATGAACCCTGCTCATCAATATCTTAAACCATTCATTTTCATCAAATTTGCATAAATCCTTAATATTCATTATGATCAACTAACTAATGTGTTTGAATTCTTCTTTCATGATTCCTTTTTCAGTCATATTTTCCATTTCAGTGAATATTTCATTGTCTCCCAATGTATCATACTTACAATGTTTGTAAGCCCTAATATCTTCTACGTGCAATATGCCATGTGAGGTTTGTGAAAATTCTCCTTCCAGATCCTCTTCAAAAGACTTATATGGATGTTTCTTGAATTTGTAGCTAGGAAGATCAACAACATCACAAATGATGGGTGCATCCATAGCTAGATGATGTAAAATACCTTTCTTTTCCTAAAATCTGAGTTTTATGCTCCAATCAATCACACACAGAAAATGTAGAATAGTCTGAATGCTTCTTCTCTCTAATCTACTTAGCTTTCTCTTTGTCAAATGGTGAATATATAGGTCATCAAATGGTTCTTTATACAAGTTAAGTTATAACTTTCATTTTCACTTTATACTGTCCAGTCGGTTGCTAGATCTAACGAATAAAATATACAAGTCAGCTGATGGTGTGCTCTTAGGTATATAATCCATGATGTTAGCTTAGCTTATACTCAAGCTTACATGAGCTCAATTCACAAATTTTGGGGTAGGATATATTCTGATGTCTATATCCAATTCTCCCCTAAGGCCATGATCAGCCAATTAGGTCGATTCTGTCTTGCTACCTTTAGGCGAAGATCCAGTAGCATCTACTGACTCTCCCTAAACTAATGTCTCACTTGTTCCTTTGATCTGCCAAATCTTACCACTATTGTTGTCTTCTACTTTCTTAAAACAATTTTCAAAATCATTCTTCACATCTGCAACACTCTTTCCAGTATCATTTCCATTCTTCTATGAATTCATAGGAGGTGGTATTTTTCTGTTATCTACTCCATTATACCTGCAAAACTTTGCTATATGTCTTGGATTATTACATTTGTAACATATAGGAGGTCTTCTTTCTTGATTAACTTGTAACTTACAATACTTCACAATGTATCCAATGTTATTACATTTGTAGCATGTAGGTTTCACTAAATGTTCTCTTCCATTATCTTTTCTATATCCTGATTGATTAGGTTTTTTGCATTCTTCCTTTTTGTGCCCATATCCATTACAGTTAAAAAAATAACCAAAAAAAGTTCTAAAAGGGGCATTACCTTTGTAGTCTCTCTTCATGTGTCCAAATATATTGCAACCAAAGCATCTACCTCTAAAAGGTCTCATCTATTCTTTAGGTTTTTTCAATAGATGGTTTCTCAGCATCAATCTTCTCATCTGATTTCTCTCCCTGATTCTTTGAACATTTAGCTTCATTGAAGCCAATACCAGTCATATCACCTTTAGGTTTCTATTTGTCTAGCTGTTCATCAATCAAATCAATGCTGGTGTGAAGTTTCTCAATGTGATACTTTGCTTCAACAAGTTCACCTTTCACAATCTGATTGTATTTCTCCAATTCCAGGTATTTGTTCTTGTAATTTTTAGATTCATCGTTCATTTGATTCAATGCATTGTTTAAGGTTTCTTCAACTTTCTTCTTATAATCCTTCTGCATCTATACTTCTTTAACCATAGACTTATTTTCAAGTTTCAGAGTCTCAATCTCTTCTTTAGTTGCTTCACCTGATTTGAATTGTCCTCATCTAAGTCTTCTTTTATCTGAACCACAAGATCTTCTCTTTGACTTCTGGAAAGCTAAAGTTTTTCTTTGAGTTTCTTTATAAATTTCTTAGCTCTTCACATGTTTAATCTCAATTCTCCATTCTCTACTTTTTCTTTATTAAGTTCTTCAAGTACATCATCAAATTTTTCTTGAAAACTATCCAAATCCATTCTGATCTCCCTTAAGCTATTAGACTTTCTCTCCAAGGGCCAAAAGATCGGATACCAATTGTTAGGATTGGATTTTACTGAGAGGGAGGTGAATCAGTATAATAGAAATTTATTTAATTCTTCAACCATTTAAACATTAATCATACATTTTTTAGTAAAGAAAAGAACATAATAAAATGACACAGTACTCATAACACCATGTTTTGTTTACGAGGAAACCCTGGCCAAGGGAAAACCCTGGTGGGGATGATACCCACAAGCATGCACTAAAGTATAATGTCCATGTAAGGAGACCTAGCCCTATTAGAATCTAAATATTACATAGTACATTTCCTTGTTAGAGGAATAACAACCCTGTTAAAGGTTCACAACACCCTGTTAAGGGCCTCTGAGCTTACAACTCTTACAATATAATTAAGTAACAAAAGTTCTCAGTCATGAACAAAAACAAGCATCGCTAATGATTTGATAGTTCCTTTATAGTTCTTCAATGGTCTCTATCATTATTTTCTCTAACATTCACATATCTACTCTCCCAAATAACTATTACAAACTACATACAATCTTCACCAAAAGGATCTTACATATATATCTCACAACTTTACAAAGTCGGCTCTCAAAATGAATATTACAAATATTACAAAGTCAGCCTTCAATACACAATACCTTTAATATAGTAAATATCAAATGTATATTCAACACTCTTGAATAGTCAATGTTTAGGCTATCAAAAACCAAAATACAGCTTTGATTTCCTAGAGTCCAAGTCATACTCCCTCAATCTTCATTGTTGTCCAACTGCTCAGTATCGCTAATCTTCTATAGTCTATCTGTCTTCAAGTTCTTCTAACTCATCATAGACTTAACCAAATCTAAATTGATCTTAGGTGGATGTCATACATAATCTATATTGTCTTCCTCTAAGCTCTCTTTCCCTAATTCATTGATCTATGTCTCCGACATCCAAAATACTTCTGTATCTATGCTACTATACTTAGTCAATTTTTGAATCATCAAAATTTATCTTCAAAGTAATCAAACTTAAACCCAAATGTGTTGCCATAAATAAAAACCAAAAATTGAATCATATTTACCAAATTTTATCACTTGCTAATAGTAAAACAATAGTTTCAACTGATTCCAATTGGTTTTCCATCCTTACAAACTTATTTGATCCCGTAAGTAATGTTTCCCTCCTAATTGTGACTAGTCGTTAGAATTTGAAAATTTAAATTTAAAACTCCTTCTTTTAATAAAGAAACTGACTTCTAAACTCCACTAATGATCTCTTAAGGATAAATTTGAATTTTCTAAATTCCTTTGAGGATCCTACTAGGCCTAGGCCCATTAAATCCATAATTAGGTCCTATGGCCCAATTAGGACCATTAGGACATTTTACATTTTTGTTTGCATCATTATACTCAAATACCATTATAGGCCTTAAAACATCCAAATTGAGCCAACTGGACCGATGAGTGACTCCATCAGCTTCCTTGGTGTTTTCATTTCCTTCATGTCCTTAGGTACTCCTGTACCATACTCTACATCAACAAAAGAGCTCTTTCCCCAAGAGATAAGGGATTTTGTCTTGACACAGCCAATTCTTCTTAATGAAGTTCTACAACTTTTTCCTCTTCTATTAGGCATCTATTGTAATTACAAATCCTTATCCCATCCTTTCTCAACCTGCAACAACATTTTTAGAAACATGAAAACAAAACACATCATCAATGCCTTTACTTGTCTGTTCTTTGGGACTTTCATAATCAGATTGTGTATACTTCTCCTTCTTCTACAACCAAGGATCCAAATGATCCCTACTACTACCCTCCATGGATAGATATTTTTCACCTTGCATTGGTGAATCAATATGACACTAATGTGTGTCCACAACCACTCCATTCTGAATCAATTTACTCTATCACTCTGCCATCTTGCATCCTCTATCTTTTTCATTAATTTTCAGCACCAGTAATGATTCTCTCACCCTCTAAACTTATCCCATAAATCTATCCTAAATATAACCTTGTAAATCAATATACTCTTTCTTCCCAAAACAAATAATTCTTGACTCAAATGGTGAACCATTGTGCAAAGGTTGAAGGAGATAATTTTTACAATCTTTATGTACAAGATAAGTGTTCTTGTATCCATCATGTATTTTCCTTCTTGTGGACTTCCATGGCCTTCCTAAAAGGATATGAAAACCTATAATGAACACTATGTCACACAATATCTAATCCTTATACCCACCAATATAAAATTATACTTAATCTTTCTCCCTAATCACAAGCCTTTGTTCATCACTCACCCATTACACTCTATAGCCTCTACTATATGCAAACTTCCTCAAATGCAACTCGTTAACCATTTCATAAGAAACCAAAATTTCAAAAAAATTTGAATCTATGATCACTTTGCAAACCTTACCTTGATTTAAACAAGTGGTTTTGAAGATGAATACCTATGGTACCTACTTAAATGATTCACTATTCCTCGTGATGAGACATTCCCCAACTTCAGGATATGCAAAGGTTGTCCCTCTTTCTTCCCCTTGTTGTTCATATTCCTCATTTTCACCTCTATCTTGTGTCAATGTCACTCTCTTATGAGACTTTCTTGTATATTTTTCACACTTGTAGAAAGGATTTCCTTCCTCTCCATAATTGTAACACTTTCCATTGAAATCACCGGTTCTTCTACCTGCACCAAATCTACCACCACCTTTTTGTCCATTTCTTTGATCAAATATAGGCTCTTTTCCCTTGTAACTACTACTTTTCTCTTGATTTCCATTTCACCTGTTACCTCTACCCCTATTTGATTGGCATCTTCCACCTCCTTGTCTTTCTTGTCTTCTCTTTAACTTGTCCTCAGCCTTGATGAAAAACTTATAACATACTTCCACAGTGCCAGGTGTAGTAGGACTAAGTTCATCTTGTATATTGAACCTTATCCCACCTAGGATCCTTGCCACTTTCTCCTACTCATCTTCATCATGGGTAATCCTGACATCAATTTTGTGAAACTCCTTAGCGTACTTTTGGACATCCATGTCCCTTTTGCCTCAAAATTTGTAATGTTTTGTATAACTGCAATTTGTAGTATTTAGCAAGTAATTTCTCCTTCATTTTTTCCATCATCCTTGGCCATGAAATAATTTTGGTCACTCCCTTCTTCCATCTATTCTTTTGCAAACAGTCCCACCAAAGCAATGCATGCCCCTTTAATCTAGACTTTTCAATCTTCACCTTTTGACCATCTTCAACATATTCATAATCAAATAATTATTCAAATTCACTAAACTAGTTAATTAACTCTTCATCATTCATGTTTCCATCATACATTGGAATGTCAAACTTACCTTTGTAATCAGTTTCTTTAATGGCTTTGACAAACCTATTCATCCTTGCATCCTAAGGATCTAATTCTTCCCTTGGTTTTCTCTCTTCTTCTTCTTCAACCTCTTCTTCATTTTATTCTTTTGCAGTGTCTTCTTTCCTCTGATTCATCTGCCTCTTCATCTTTTTCATATCTTCCTTCATCTTCCTCTTTATGCTTAGCATACTATGCCACAATCTTGGAAAGCTCAATGTTGGTCATTCTTAGAGGCCTCCCTTGAGCCTCTTCTCCAAATGTGTCAAAATCTTCTTAAGAAATATACTCTTACCATTCTTTGAAAGGATGCTACTTTATTTGATACCACTTGATGCAGAGCAAGTGGGGATTCTCAACTTCTGATACAAAACTTGTCAAAAATGCACTAAAGAATGGTGTTAATCCACAATGTACCTTAGTAAACCCAAAATAGCTTGAAAGATTCAAACAAAGGACTCAATCTTTCTGATGACTCAAAATTGTTCTAGGGGTCTCTAATATCCCAATCCAACCAAAATAACCTTCTTCCAAAGTCCCAAGTGCCCAACTTATAGGAAGACTCCAAGCACTGTCCTAATGGGCTTAAATCCCTAGTAAGTCTGCAACGACTATTTTTCTAACTTTAAACAAAAAATTCCCAAAAGACTCCTAAAATAGTTTAGTGATTCAGAAAGGTGTTATCCAAAACTTACTAATAGGTTTTTTAGACCAAAACATTCTACTTTCCAACTATGACTATTTTTCAAGGGCTAATTACCCCACTTTTACAAAGAAACCCTATTGAATACTCAACCCTTGACCTTGGATCTTTCAAGAGAGTTATAAAATGGATTGAATTAAATTAAAATGAAACTAATTTGGTTCTACTTTCCTTCTACATACCAAAGCCCCAAATCGTTCCTTAAAAACCCTTAAAACTAGGGCATGCTCAATGTCGGCCCTTCCAACTCAATATCAACCCAATAGTGGTTGATTAACCATTAGAATAACATATCCTAATGGATTTGAACATAAAATGATTCCCTTATGAAGGCCAAACTCCTACTACACACCTTAGCCTCAATTTAGTGTTCCTTTAACCAAACAACCATATGGTGATTCCCCAAATTCTACCACTTCTTTGAAAAAATTGGTTAGGTTCATATTATAAATGTTAATTCATGACCATCCCATGATAATCAGAGAGAAAGCATTCATCGAATGGCCATTAGGACACAAATGCACTCAAATTGTTAAGTATATGTAAGGAACTATTAGACTGCCAATAGAAAATTGATTAAATACAATTGTAGGTCTACCTTAGATCATCCATAGGGCTTGTATAGTGTTTAAAATTTGTACTCAATTCATCCTATCATTGTTTCAACTAATTAACTTATTCAATCATGCAAGAACACAAAGAAACTATTGGAAAATGTTGTTTATTTCATCATAGTTTGTACAAATGATATATTTTATGTATTGTCCTTCTCCATATGCCACATCCAGGATATACAGGATGTAAAAAAATATTTTCAACCGATTCCAATCAATTTCCCATGCTTACAAACTTATTTAAGCCCTTAAACAATGTTTACCTCCCAATTGTGACTAGTCGTTACAATTTAAAATTCAAATTTAAAACTGTTTGTTTTAATAAAGAAACTAGCTTCTAAACTCCACTAATGATCTCTTAAGGATCAAGTTGACTTTTCTAAATTCCCTAAATGCCTTTGAGGCTCATTCTAGGCCTAGGCCCACTAAATCCATACTTAGGTCCTATGGTCATATTAGGACCATTAGGACATTTTACATTTGTGTTTACATGATTATACTCAAATACCATTATAGGCTTTAAAACATCCAAATTGATTCAATTGGACCCTTGAGTGACTCCATCATGCTTCCTTGGTGTCTTGATTGCCTTCATGTCCTTAGGTGCTCCTGTACCAGACTCCCCACCAGAAAAAGATCTCTTTCCCCAAGAGTTAAGGGGTTTTGTCTTGACACATCCAATTCTTCTTGATGGATTTTAGTTACTTTGTCCTCTTCCATCATGCATCTATTCTAATAACAACTCCTTATCCCATGTTTTATGAACCTACAACAATATTGTTAGAAACATGAAAATAAAATGCATCATCAATGCCTTTACTTGGCTATTCTTTGGGATATTCATAATCAGATTGTGTATAGTTCTCATTCTTCAATAACCAAGGATCCAAATGACCCCTGCTACTGCCCTTCATGGAAAGATCTTTTCCACCTTGTATTGGTGAGTCAATAGGACACTAATGTATTCCCACAACCACTCCATTCTAAATCACTTTATTATGTCACTCTTCCATCTTTCATCCTCTATCCTTTTGATCATTTTTAAGCACCAGTAATGATGCTCTCACCCTCTAACCTTATCCCATACATTTATCCTACAAATAATCCTGCAAATCAATATACTATTTCTTCCCAAAACAAATAATTCTTGACTCAAATGGCAAACCATTGTGAAAAGGTTTAAGGAGAGACTTTTAAAATATTTATGTACAAGATAAGTGTTCTTGTATCCATCATGTATTGTCCTTCTCATGGACTTACATGGTCTTCCTAAAAGCATATGACAACATGTCATGAGAAATATGTCAAACAAAACCTGATCCTTATACCCACCAATAGAAAATTCTACATAAGCTTTCTCCTTGATCACAAGCCTTTGTTCATCACTCACCCATGAGGCTCTATATGGTCTACTATGTGTAAAATTCTTCAAATGCAACTTGTTAACCATTTTATAAGAAACTAAAATTTCAAAATAATTTGAATCTATGATCAATTTGCAAACTTTAGCTTGATTTAAACAAGTGGTTTTGAAGATGGATACCTATGGTACCTAATGAAATGATTCTGTGTTCCTCATCATGAGACATTCCCCAAATCCAAGATATGCAAAGGTTGTCCCTCTTTGTTCCCCTTGTTGTTCATATTCCTCATTGTCACCTTTGTCTTGTGTCAATGTCACTCTCTTATCAGACTTCATTGTATCTTTTTTAGGACACTTGTAGAAAGGATGTCTTTCCTCTCCACAATTGTAACACTTTCCATTTAAAGCACCAATTCTTCTACCTACACCACCTCTTTTTCCATTTATCTGATCAAACACAACCTCTTTTCCCCTGTCACTACTTCTTTTCTCTTGATTTTCATTGATCTTGTTACCTCTACCCCTATTTGGCTAGCCTCTTCCACCTCCTTGTCTTTCTTGTCTTCTCTTTAACCTGTCCTTAGCCTTGATGGAAAACTTATATCATTCTTCCATAGTGCGAGGTGTAGTAAGACTAAGTTTTTCTTTTATATTGAACCTTATCCTATAACACCCCAAAATTGGCATCTTGCAACCCTAATCAATTTTGTTGCATTTCTCGCTCTTCTAAATCATCAAAGTCCTATTGTACTAGGCAATTCTGAGTTTTCATTGACTCTACTCGACCTAAGTGTCAAATGTAGAAAATTCTAAATCTGTAAAAAATCATACATCATATTTAATTCCTAAATATCTATTTGGCTAAACAAACCCTATGATTGAATTAATTTAATTATAAAGTCCTAGCACTTTAATTAAATTAAATTCACCCTCTTTAGCTGAGACACATG
>MU225900.1:2205972-2218414 GCA_018584345.1 Thuja plicata | reverse complement strand
GGTGATATAATACAAAGATGCCACTGCATCAAGTATATCCTATGATCTCCTATCTCTATCATCAGCCTAACTTTGGCCCTCTCCCTCATCACCTGGAGGAGGTGGAGGTGGGGCCCTATCTGGAGGAGGCACCCTCTGTGCTCCCTCTAATCCTCTTGCATAAATTGAGAATCTAGCTACCTGCGATGCCTCATCAGGCACCACACCTATATAGGAGGCATAGTAATATGCTGCTCGTGCCGTCTGCTAATGCACCTCCTCTTGTGACTCCCACAAATTCTCCTAGAGATCCTATAGCTCCTGGTCTCAATCCAATAGTCGAGCATCTCACACAGCCACTTGTATCATGAGGTCTCCCACCTATCTAGTGAGCTGCCTCATCCTCTCGCATGCGCCGTTGTGGGTCCTGCTCTACCTCCTACGTAGGTTGATCCTCTTGCATCAGATCCTCCTACTATGCCTCCTCCTATGGAGGTACCTGCTACTCCAACTGTGCTGCAGTCTATCTCTAGGACTGTCTAGTACTACCACTGCCACCCGCTCCTGCATCCATCCCCATCTGTCAGGTGGGGATGTCCACCTAAACTGTCCTGGGTTGTGGACCCTATTGTGCCCTCTATTATGGTGGTGGCATCTGTCCCTGCTATACCTATGGTTGCACTACCTATGGGGGTATCACCTGTCCTCTACCTATTGTACCCACTGGATATGTGAACCTCGGGAAGGGATGCGTGATGAAATGCTCCCTATACTCGACAGTGATGCCGGCATCTGGTACATCCCTCAGTTAATCCCACTGAACTGGGACCAATGATCAGATGTCTATCATAGTATGCCCCTATTCTAGTGTAGTACCCCAGCCTCTCCTCACCTTGTTTGAAAATCTCGAATATACCATGTAGTCCTGTGAGATGTCCTATGGGCGACCAAACTACCGCCATACCCACCTCTACAAAAATCTCTCAATCACTGTGATAGTACGACCAATCATCGCACGAGAGCAGAACATGTGGCTCAACTGCTCTGCTGCATCATCCCACGCCTTTGTGAGTCTCCATGGCCTCCATATCACTGTTGATAGGTCATCAAATTGAGCTCGCCACTGATCAATCTTACCCAGCTTGGGCTGGGTAACCAAGTCTCTATATCTGCATATATAAGGCTCCAAGGGCTGCCTCATATCCTCGCATATGGGTCTGCTGACGGGAAGATGCTCCCATGCCCATATCTGTAGCACAAACACTCTGACGGCCATACTCTTCGCCTCTCTATAGACAATCTCATGCATCTCATGATACATGTGTGCCAGCATACACTGACCCCATCCATAATGTCATGGCTTGGCCATCATCAGCGCTAGCATCCTACCCCAGCCGTACTCTAGACCGTGTTGTCCATGGTCTGGCATCAAATAGCACCCAAGGAAGCATGCCAGCACCACTAGTAACTTGTGGGTCCTACCATATGAACCAATCAGCTCCTCCCATGGAATCACTCTACCCATCATGAGATCATCCTAGAAGATCTCTCTCAATGCTATTGTGCCCACCTTGGGCCGTGTCTTGTACTCAACTCTATTCCTGACGAATGGTATCCTAAGAATCCTGTATATATCCTCGAGAGTGATAGTCATCTCCCCCTGTGGCAAGTAAAATGTGTTCATTTCCAAATGGAAACACTCAACCAATGCTCCCAATAATCTGTGATTTACCCAAATCTTAGTTATATCACATAGCGTGCTCAGTCCCAATGTAGCTATATGTGTGGTCTCAGCATCATCTAGCTGCACTATCAATCTGCTGATCGTCGGATGATGCGATCTAAATGCTATATCTAGAAAATCAACCTGCAAGACATATGAACAACAGTGCATGATCAGTACTCACCAATATTCAAAGCATAATGCGATAATAAAGCATTCAAGACATCCTACAGACATAAATGACACTAACACAATTGCTTTTGGACGCGACACAGACTTTTTTACATACGAAAGGGTAGCATTTCCCACGAAGAACATTTCTATTTCACGCGACAAAGTGCTTTCTATCACGTGAAATTTCTCTTTCACGCGAGCTTTTATCCGAGATCGCATGAGAAAATGCCTTTCACAAGGATTTCTCGCATGAAATTGGGTCCACCCACGCGCGAAACTTTGTTTTGAGCAGCGCAAAACGTAGTTTCTTCACGCGAGCTTTCCCTACGGGGCTTGCCAAGAAACTACTTCTTCGCGCGAAGACCCGTGACCTAGTGCTTAAAAACGTCAAAAAAATGCTAAAAAATTGACCTAAATGCATGAAATTTGATTTGTGGAGAGGTTTATCGACTACTTACAGGTGGTCCATACACTGCGGGCTAGCTGTGTTTCCTGGATCGCTCAAATCGATGGCTGCTATAGGGGACCACCATTTTGTCTTCTACTCAAAGCTCTCAATTCACAAAGTCAAAGGGTTGAAATGATTTGAAAATGACCCTTTTGTCGTTATATAGGGTTTGACCTAATTTTCCAAAGTGCTCCGTTTATGTGATCATCCTGAATCCATTTATGTGATCCAAATCAAAATCTGACACTTCTATATAGCTCAAAATTGCATTTTAAAGTTTTTGGGACCGACGCGATCGGATGCTTGTGTAGTCACCCTTCTGACCTCACTTTCTCGTCGAAATCTTATCATATCATCATTTTTTGAAATCTTGGACTTTTTTCTTCAAAAGTCAACTCTAGTCAACTCTGGTCAACCCCAGTCAAACTTGGTCAACCCGACCTTGAAATCACTTGAAATTAAGTCTGAATCTTCTAAATTCTTCCATAATCTGTTCTAAGTTGTTCTTGATCTCTGGCTCCACATCTATCTGTGATTTTTCTCTCTTCATCATCATTATGGCATGTCATCTTTCAATTTTGCTCCCGAGGGGGTAGGATGATTACATCATTGAATCTATTCCAATCAACTTAATATGATTTTTAAAAATCCTCATCACTTGGGACATGTTCAATTTTTTGTACCTCATGGTCAAAACTGGATGTTCCATGCTTTTCAATCACTTGGGGCATATTCAGTTTTTCGTACCTCACGGTCAAAAATGGGTGTTCCATGCTTTTCAACCACTTGGGGCATGTTCAGTTTTTCATACCTCATGGTCAAAACTGGATGTTCCATGCTTTTCAATCACTTGGGGCATGTTCAGTTTTTCGTACCTCACGGTCAAAACTGGGTGTTCCATGCTTTTCAAATCACATGGTGCCATGTTTAGTTTTTCGTACCTCACAGTCAAAACTGGGTGTTCCATGCTTTTCAAATCACTTGACGCTATGTTTAGTTTTTTGTACCTTACGGTCAAAACTGGGTGTTCAAAATTCTTTCTTCTGTGCTTCAGGCATCAGACTATTCTTTGAATTAATGCACTATTCGCACATCAATTCAAAGAGGGGCAAAATGTAACACCCCAAAATTGGCATCTTGCAACCCTAACCAATTTTTTTGTATTTGTCGCTCTTCTAAATCATCAAAGTCCTATTATACTAGGCAATTCTGAGTTTTCACTGATTCTACTTGACCTGAGTGTCAAATGTAGAAAATCCTAAATTTGTATTAATCATACATCATATTTAATTCCTAAATATCTATTTGGCTAAACAAACCCTAAGATTGAATTAATTTAATTATAAAGTCCTAGTACTTTAATTAAATTAAATTCACCCTCTTTAGCTGAGACACATGAAAAGGAATTAAATAATATTTAATTATTAAATAAATATCCTAATTTCAATAATTGAATTTAATTATTCAGATAATTGAGAAAAAGCAATTATGAGGTCATATTTATTTAATTAATTGGATATTCTCTCAAAAATCTTATTTCTATTCAGAAATGGAAACTTTGAATTAATTGTGCTTTAAAAAGAAATAAAATAATTAAATTCAAATAAAATAATATTAAATCAAAAAAAGAAAACAGTTAAAGCAGGAAGAAAACAATTTATTGAATTTTTTTTAATAAAGCTTTCTATTTTTAACTGGCTTTTCTATTTGTTTTAATTTCAAAAAGGAAAGTTTCTATTCTGATCCTCTCAGAGTCTATAAAAGAACTCTCATTCTTCATTCAAAACACCCTGATTACTCACTTACTTATGCATTGTTAGAATACTAAATTTTTGTCATACTTCATATAGAATAACTTCATTTTTGCAATAGCATAACTTCAATTTCTAGAATAATGGCATTTAGCAATCATATTTAGATTATCTCACATCTTTCATTTCTTAGCATAATCTTGCATTCTATTGCATTCATCATGATAAATCCTTTGTTCTTAGATTGGTCCATGGTTGTGAGACTCTCGTTCTGAGAGTAATTTCAAAAACCCCATCTAGATAGAAGGCAACAGGTCAAATCACGCAGGCAGATAAGATGAATAATCTCATATTCAGTCTTGTGTGTACCTGGTGAAGAAGGACTATGCTGAAGTGTGTGGTTGATTAACAAGGCCAAAATTAACACATACATATCCCACCTAGGAACCTTGTCACTTTCTCCTCTTCATCTTCATCATGGGTAAACCTCACATCAATTTTGTGAAACTCCTCGGTATAGTTTTGGACATCCATGTCCCTTCTGCCTCAAACTCTATAATTTTTTGTATAACTACACTTTGTAATCTTTAGGAAGGAATTTCTCCTTCATTTTGTCCATCATCCTTGGCCGTGAAGTAATTCTGGTCACTCCATCTATCCTTTTGCAAATAGTCCCACCAAAGAAATGCATGCCCCTTTAATCTAGACTTTGTAATCTTTACCTTTTGACTATCTTCAACACCTTCATAATAAAATAATTTTTCAACTGCCCTAAACCAATTAGTTAACTCTTCATCATTCATCTTTCCATAATACATTGGAATGTCAGACTTATCTTTGTAATTTGTGTATATATAAACTATACCTTCATGAAATTAGTTTGAATTCTATCAATTCTATGGGAAGAAAATCTAAATTTTAGCAAAGAATTGACAAATAAACAAGAAACATTCTATGGTTCTGTAAATAAGCATGCTAATTAAGATCTCAGTTGTAATCTCCAATAGTGATAGTCCTAGGATGAGAAATGATGATTGATATGCCTAATCTAGGTCTCAAAATCCTCAAATTGTCATGCAATTCATTCAATTTTCCTCTTATAATTCCTTATTATGTTCAAAATGCTATGATCTCAAACTGATTTCTCTATAGTATTGATGCAATTTCTCATGAATGTCTAGGGTCTTAAATGCTCTCAAAATGCTTGGTATTTATAGGATTTCCCAAGGGTATGATGACATTAATTTTCAATTAGTATACAAACAACACTTTCAGTAAGCCTACACCAAAAGATAGGAAAGAGAAAACCGAAGATCAGATTAAGAGATCACCAAAGATGACTAAGTACAAAGAGAACCGATGACACAAGTTAGTATGTAAACCAAAAATCACAAAGCATAAAGATAAAGTGGAACCCGATAGAGGAACCTGAAATGCAAGTTATAGTGCAGACCAACAAGACAGATACAGTGCAACTGACAAACAAAACTGAAGGATAGTCAAGCATGACCGACATAAAAAATTGAAGGATAGTCAAAGCATGACCGACAGAAAGAACTGAAAGTTAGTTGCAGCCTGGAAAAAGTGAATCTGACTTCCACGTCAGTTAAAGAAAGTATATTATATTTATAGGATATTTAATTGTTTTAAATACATTTTTTTGGGACAAGAAACATTAATGTAAGTGCTTTAATCAGTCTAACTAATTTAAAACACATAGACTAGGAGATCTAGGTATAAGTTGTAAACCCGATCTTAGAGTTAACATTGGTTTTATTAAAACTTGATGAAGTCAATCCATCTATAAATAGATGATGCAATCATTCAGTATGTGAGTGTGTGTGAGAAGAAAAAAGAGAGGAGAACATAATGAGCACATCTATGTATTGAATTGAGAGTTTCAAGAACAAGAACAACAAAAGGAGGATTTTGTTAGCAGAACTAAGGACAGAGGAAACTGATAATCAGAGGTATTAATCAATCACAATTAGGTGATAATCTTTTTCATGTAAACTATATTGGATCTATATCAGCAATAGGAGATTGCATTTACTAGGTCAATTTGTAATTTGATATCATTTTAACAAGTGGAGTAAAGTGTAAAAATACTTTCAAGGAATGTGGATTTAACAGTCCAACATTAAATCTCTGAACCAAGTTCTTACTTAACAGTGTTGCTAAAGCTCTTAATAGAGTAGAATTTAACAGGTATCCATCAATACTCCTAACAAGGTAGATCATCAGAAGTGATTAAATTGTAAGCCTTAGCTGGCCCCTTCCAATCTGCATATAGTGAATTTTTGTGGGTGCCATCCTCACCATAGTTTTTACTTCCTAACATGAGTTTTCTGTGATATCATATCTTGTGTTAAGTCTCAATTAATTTCATGAATTTTTCTATGAATGATTCACATGTTTATTAATGTTTTGAATTGATATAACTCACATCAAGATAGTTTAGATTAGATTGAATGGACATGCAATTGATTACAAAGGATAATTTATTAAAGGATACAAAAAGTTTTAGAGGTACCAATTCACCCCTCCCCTCTCAGTACATACTTCCCATTAATCCTAACAATTGGTGTCAGATCTAAGTATCTTCTCAGAAAGCTTAAAGGCTTAAGAGAAAATATCATAGAATGGAGAAGTAGAAACTTGATAAAAATATTGAGAACAAAAATCTTGAAATTCATATGTTCTTTGAACTATATAAAGAAGCTAGAATCAGTATGAAATAGTTGCTGGATGAAAGAAAGAATATGGAATCTCACTATAATGAGATAGATTATCATGAGAAAGAGATACCAGATTTCTTTGAGTCTTCAGGATCAACTACAAACAAAGCATCAGATACATCACAAGAAAGTATCACAAGCCTAATGAAAATCAATCTACATCTAGTTGGACAAGTTAAATCTCTGCAAATCGGTCAAGATACACAAATGGTAAGGATGATTGATGTCATCAATAATTCTAGATAGGATGAACAAGAAAGAACACTAGCTATTAATGATAGAAGAAAGATCACAGAAAAGCTACAAGAAAAAGACTCTGAAATACAAAGACTTATAGAGCATCACCATGAGATAACAAATCAAATTATTCTTATGAGTCAAGAGGCAAACATAATAAATGTTGAACTAATTGAAAGAATAGAAGCTATCGGTGAACTGAGGGATGAGAATGAAAATTTAAAACATGAATTAAGAGTACAACAACAAAATAATGAAATTATCAAAAAGGTTGAAGAAAGAAATAAAAAAATGGATGATTTTCTTGAGGGACAATGAAGAGTCAACAACAACAATGGTCTAGGCTTTACCAAAAAATGGAGAATCATAAAATCAATCCAATCCAAAGAATGTCTATAAAAATCCAAGAGCAAGAAAGCTTAAAATGCAATCAGTGTGGAAAGCAAGGCCATACATCAAATGTATGCAGAGGCAAAATGAAAGGTATTCCTAAATCTACATCTTCATTGATAGGATTCTATTATAAATGTAACAAGAAAGGTCATAAAGGATATGAATGTAAGTTTCAGATGAAACAACAAAAGAAGGAAACCTACATGGACAAATATTGTCCTACATGCAAAATGAATGGGCATAAAAATATTGAATGCTGGAAAAAGAAAAGGAAAACATGGAAGCCTAAAGGTCAAGAAACTCCCTATCAACCGAAGAGAGTCGGTAATCAATATGTATGGGACTACAATACTTGGACAAATTTTACATGTGGAAGATATGGTCACATTGTTGCAAACTATATGATACAATAGACTAGAAAGTATAGAGGTTGGACTAACCCCAGAATGGCATGCTTACACTGTCATAAAGTTGGTCATCTCAAGAAAGACCGTAGAGACTAAATGATAGAGATAAGAAAATATCCCAATGGAAACACCATTGAAGATATCCAGAGGGCTAGAGACAAAATGTGGAGAAAAGATTCAAGGAATGATGAAGATAGAACAAGCAATAAAAATAGTAACACCCCATCCAATGGATTTGGTGACATCACCAACCCCACCTAAGCAGAACAAGTAAGTATGGAACTACATTACCCCAAGATATTACTTTACATCAGGTCCCTAATATGTTGATATAATTCCAAATTAGCATAAGAAAGATGCATCATGGTTTTACTTGTTAAAATATGTGATAACTATGCTTTCAGGCATATATACCAAAACCTGTCGGTATACACTCAAAGTTAAGAATGCCTACATTTATCGAGATGCATCAGTTAAAAGAAAAAGTTGCTAGTATAGACCAAACCTTGTCGGTAAACAAGCACATGAACAAGTTGTCAGTGATACCAAAACCTATCGGTAAAAGAAAAGTGCACATCAATTGCTCCAAAATGTTGTAAGTATCACCGATGGAAGTAAAGTCTTCACTGATGAACTTAGTCTTTATACACTGATGAGTTGGTAAGCATTTATGGCATGCATTTTAGGGCAACGACTATAAATAGGGCATCGAAATGACTCATTTGTCATGAAACCCAGAGTAGATGACCAAAGGTAATTTTTTAGCAGAAAGTAACCTAGCTACAAAGCGATCATGACTCGACCTCCAAAACTCCAAATTAGTTCAAGAATATTTTCAAGAACAAATAGTAAGTTCTTCGAGACTGACAACTATGTTTTTATGCATTATGCAAAATCCCTAAATTTTTGAAAATGGCATCGACTTCACAAACCGTGAAATCCAAGTATGCAAAGAAAGATGAGTTCAAGCTCATCAAAAACACATGTGAGGAACCCAACTATAAGATCCATACCAAGGTTTCCTCACAACCCGACGACACTAATGCATTTTCACACATTCCAGCTATGGTTTTACTGGTCGAAGATGTCTGATCCTTCATACATTGCAAGATAGTATACATAGGAAGCTCAGAGGTTGAAGAAGCCTACAAGAAGCTATGTAATGATGATAGAATGTTCAAGGAAGAACACAAACACATTGAAGTGAAAGTTCTCACCAATGCCCTAATGTTCTCAAAAGTCTTCAAATTTGAATGGATTCAGTTAGTACTAAGAATAATACATAACAAAAAGTTATGGTTGGATGAACCGAAGGCAATAACCCAAGATGTCATCCATGCGGTCATCGGTTACCCTGTAACTGATAAAGTAAAGGCACTGAAGCATCCACTGAAGGTAGAGACCAAAAATATGATCAAAGCCAAATGGGATTGCCAAGGATTGGAAGCGACAACAATAACCGATGATGAGATCAAATTTGGTGCATGTGTTTTGGGTTAAAAATTATTCCCAGAAAGAATATTAAACAGCACAGCATCAGGTGCAGTGGACACAACCTACAAAATTGTAAAGAAGGGTACACAATTGGACTTTTCTGAGCTACTCCTGAATCAGTTGAAGGACAACCTAAAGATAATTAGGAATGCAAAGTCAAACACTTGTAAGTTTGTCTCACTAATAATGTGTATCTTCTTTTATTTTCAAGAAAAGTTCCCATCAGTAGGAGATGTAAAATGGGATAACACCAAATTGGTCACTATGAAAATCAGTGAGCACATAGCTACACTGGGAGATAAATTTGAAATAGTCATAGATGAATACTTCAATTTATTCAAATACCGAATGTAAAAGAGGGTAAGAATCCCCAAGAAACTCATTGAGAAATATAAGGATGAGATATGCTTCATGGTTGACACAAATAATACTTACATCAAACCTTCTATAGAAAGGACAACATGGCTACAACCATTGGAATATGATATCAACATTGATCTTACAACAAAGGCAATTGGTTCCTTAATCAATGAACCACTGGACAAGAAGCAACCAAGGTTTGGCACATATGAAGAGGCCAAGACACAAATTAAATCAGGCCTAGTTGTCATGAAGATAGTAAAAAAGAAAGACAGTATGGTAAAGAATCTCAAGAAGATTATGTCAGCAACCAAGGAAGAAGCTAAGGAAGGTGAAGAAGTTGAACAAGAGGAGGAAATTGAAGAACAGTTATCTGTCAATAAAGATGAAGAAAAGAATGACTCCGAGGAAAGAGAGTTAGATTTGCCACCTCCTCCACCATCTAAGAAACCAAAGATAATAGGTGCTTCATGGACTAGAAGCCAAACATCTAAAGAATTTACTCCTTCACCTCTAAAGAAAGGAAAGGTCAAGACTTACAAGAGGAAAGCTCCCACATCAAAAAGAGGACAAAACAAGAAAGGAAGGAAATTCATCAGAACCTAAGAGGATATAGAAGACACTGAGCAAGATGAATCCATAGAGGTAGAAAATGTCAAGGTAAAAGAACCTAACACTATTAATGAAATTTGCGTGTATATTGAAAATTTGGATCTATTACAGATCCACGCATTAGAAAATGGAAGAAACAAAATCAAGAAGACTAGAATAAAATTGAGGATGCCATGATAGATAAAATGTACAACTTCAAATATGTACCAATGCAATTTGAATGAAGTTATGTACCAAGTGAACTCTTGGATAGATTATCCTCCCATTGGAAATTTACATTGAAGAATGAGAAAGAGATCAGAGAGGGAGAGAGAGTACTTGTTTCTCTAATGCCACCTAAATCTAAGAAGGAAGAGACATATGAGATGATGGAGAAGTACAAGAAGGAGTTCTCACCAAAGTTGAGGGCATATAAATTTCTTGAAGGTAAGTTAATTGAACTTGAACAAGATAGCCAAAAGAAATGGTGCAAGATCATGAACAGACCAAGTAAGGAGGTAAGCCCCAAGAAAGACCTTCAACAAAAATATGTTGACAAGGAAACTAAAGATGATACATCCATTGAGTTAGATAAAGAAGAGGATGATACAATAGGGAACAAGACTGCAGATGTTGCAGATGATATATGGGATGATACCACAAATGAAAACATTGTGGATACTAATGTCATTGAAATTACCGATGACCCCATAGATGAAATCAATTAGGATGAAGGTGTCACTATTGCAAAAGACACAACCAATGAACATGACACAAATATTGATATTGCACAGGTGAACATTCCAGGAAAATTGTCAATATTGATACAAGCTATTAATATCATGCAAGAAATAAGAAAATCACCTAAGAAGGATACTCCAAAGGATTTAAGAGAAGAAGAAAACAAGGATAAAACCGATGGTTAGAAAGACATCAGATATACTCAAGATGTAACTGAAACTAACAAGGTTATTGAAGGAGATAAGGAAAAATATTGAGAGACTCAAGACTGATGAAGCAAAGGAGACAAACAAAAAGATGGTACTCTTGAGAAAATAGAAAAGAGTGATACCGACGATGTTAAGGTGAATGTGGAGATGTCTGTAGACACCCAACGAGCTGAAACCAATGCCAAGTAGCAGAAAGAAGCACAACAGGTCACTTCATCAAGCACAACATAAAAGGATGAGAAATTGGAAATGGTGTTACATTCTACAGAGTCATAGAAGAAGAAGAAAAAGAAAAAGAAGAGAAAGTTAGAGGTTACAATGGATAAAATCATTGAAATATCAAAGTGTGACCCCTCTACACTTGACTTTGAAGCATTACAGAAATATGGAGAGATATGCCAAAGGAATTCATTGCAAGAGAAGCTAAAGAAACAACACAGGGACTCCATGGTACTAGAGACAACATGGGACATACTACATCAAATAGTTCCTGATGTTGACATTGATCAAAACAAGCTAATACTTGATCAATTAGCTACCCTCACCGATGCAATCACAACTCATAACATCGATTCTAAAAAGGAAATTGAGGAGAGAGCCAAAATGAAGTACCAACAAAATCTCATAGAGAACATCAGCCAAGAAGTGGCAGTAAATGAGGTAAAGCTATCAGAATTTCTATTTGAATTAGACCCCATCATATATGAAGCTATAAACTTGATTCAAAATCTAAGCATAATAGAGAAGTTCACTAAGGAAAATAGTGACAATATAGCAAAGCTAGATGTAGATCTAGCAAACATTGCTAGTAGCTTAACCACAGATGGAGACAATGCAGTAAAACTGCATTATGAAAAGATAATTGAGGTAAAAAGGTTAAGGCATGATCTATGGGAAGAAAAAACACATTTCAGGGAAGAAGTATCTGAGATACAAGCTCAACTTCTACCAAATATTACCCTGCTCCAACAACATATCAGTTCTGCAAGGCAACTGGTAGGAACTCCCACAATGTCTGTAGTAGACAACATCTCTGATATGAATTCAAAGATCACACTTGAGCACATGGCTCTGGAGAACCTCAAAGAGAAATGGGAGAAAATGATGGAGGACATGAAGTCTTCACATTCCCATATTTTTGATAAGCTCTAAGGTAAATGACCTTTGCCCTTAATATCAAATAAAGGGGGAAATGAT
>MU225900.1:2188187-2198701 GCA_018584345.1 Thuja plicata | reverse complement strand
TCTCACCATCCACTCAACCATCTACCTCATTGTTGTCAAGGTTAACTCCTGATTCAGCAAGTTTGGATGCATGGGGAGAAGAAGACCTAATTAAGATCAGTGTTCTTGCTATGGAAAAGGCAAAAGAGAAACAAGTAATGAGAAATCCTCACTTTTTAGAAATAGTAAACATATTGAATGACTTAGTGCCTGCTAATCAGAAAGTAGCTAAAGTCCAATCACTTGAAGATGTGGATAGCATTTTGTCAAACTTCAAATCACACTTTATAATCTTAGTAGACTCTGCTACTAGGATTACAAAAGATGAAGACAAGAAGGAGAGACTGAATGATTTGGTAAAGAACTATACTTTAGATTTGAACTCCTTAAAAATTGGGCAATCCATACTGAAAGAGTTGGCAACTAAAGGCAAGAGAATCATAGCCAACTGCATGGACAGAGTGAAGTTCACCTCTGAGCACACTAAAAAGGTAGAAGAGGCAGAGCTAATGGTGGATAGCATCAGAAAATCAATCGATACTTCCACACAAGACATGAACATATGCAATAATGTCTATCAAGGACAGTTGGATAAAATTGAGAAGGCAAAATTGGAAATCAACAAGATAAGAATAAGACAAACACAGTTAAGAAATGCACTTGTGCCATCCTAGTAGTCCTTAATGAGAATATAAAATAGATTGATGACACCATGGTGGCATATGATCAAGGTCCTTGCATGGATCTGATAAAAATGGAGAAACTGACATATGCCCTATGCGCGCATCTTTAGACAGTTGATGCTATGAAATTATTTTGGTAGAAAGAGATCCAATCTCTTCAAATTGTGTACCCTAAAGTTTACATGGAGTAAGTATGCAAAAGACTTACTAGTTCTTTATACACCTTTCTCATTAATGTTAAAGGGGGAGTAATATAGAATGTGTATATGTGGAAAAGTATATGTATATATCAATAAGATGTTATGATATACAGTCACTTTTTGTGTTAAGTCATTTTGAGTAACTTGGCCACATTCCTTTGTTGCCATAAATGAAAAAGGGGGAGATTGTTGGCAATTTGAATTCTTGAGGATGCATGAATCATTTTGTGTTATCATTATGGCAACAAAGTCATGTTTAGTTTCTTTCATGAATGACAAAATGACTAAGTATGAAAACAAGGCAGACAGAGATACTCAGCGATCAACGCATCAGCGCATGTGCGAGAAAATTGAGTCAGCATATGCGCATTTAGATATATGTTGTATGACATGTGTACATGTTACATCCATACATGCATAGTATGGAACAATAGCACAGAAAAGTTACAAGCAGATCAGTAGACCAGCAGTCCAAAAGATAGAGCATGGAAGCCGACTACTATTTTGATCAGCGTGAATTATTTTGTAATGTAATGGCTAAGCGCCTTTGGTTCAATGTTTTTAATGATGTAATTAACATTGTAGTAAACACTCTTGAGCTGACTTGTTCAGAAGTGTTGCATATTTTGTTTTGGGGCCGACTAGTGTTTTGTTTTGGGTTGCGCCTATTTGGATATGAACATATAAGTATGTAATGTAAATTTATGCTACAAGCATCAATTAATATGTAAGAGGAAGATACAAAAGTGTAGGGAAATGAAGTTAGTATATGATATATCTCTTTAAGAGAGCAAGAGCATTCGCACATAAATAGAACTGATCAGACAACAGTGTCATCACAACAGTTCATTTTGATATAGTGTATATCATCTTTCAGAAGGTTGTAGCCTTCATCCTATTAGGCAGTGAGCCATATACCTTTAACAGTGTTTTGTAAAAGACTCCTAACAGGGTCAGACCTTTAACCAGGTCATTGTACTCATATTGTAAGACTGCTTCTAACAGGGCAAAGGAACTTTAATAGGTTCATTATACCTAGTACAATATTTGTGGGTACTAATTCCCACTGGGGTTTTCCTCTAATCAAGGTTTCCCCATAATCATATCATGTGTTATGAGTTCTTATGTTAAGCTTCATTCTATGTATGTTTGATTTATATTTAAGTTGTTGAAAAGTAATTAATAGACAAACATTGATTCAACCCCCCCCCTCTTAGTGTTTCCAACAAGTACTAGGTCAATTATAATTTCATTTTGGAAAACCACGATGTTAGATTGATTACAAAATGCCCCAGTGATGAAAAATTATGATTTAAAGGCAAGAAAGGATGAAAAATGCCTTTAAATTAGGTCAAAAATTATAAATATGGATAAAAATGTCATCTTTACTATTCATTTTCACTTTTTACCCCACATCTTTGCTCTAATCCCTTTGGGGAATTTGATTATGGTTGTCCCAATTCATGAACATTGATTTGAGAGAGGACGTAGATATCAGAGACCTGTTGACTATAGACCTCCGGTGAGTGTTTAGAACCTCTTAGTGCATTTATTACTATAATTAATACTTTTAAATGGTCATTTCACGTCTAGTTAGGTTTTTTATGTGAAAATTTCACCAAGTAGTGCATAGGTTAGTTTAAATGATGTGTAGCAGCACTAAGTAGTGTGTCTACAAATCCAAGGCTCACGTAGGAAAAATGAAGTTGCGTGTAGGAAAACCATGTTTAAACACATAGGATAGGTAAAATTTTGCATATAAAACCCTAGGTAGAAACCTAGAATTAAGTAATGCCTATGAAACATTAAGTTATGAGTATGATGTGAAATGTCATGTACTAGGAAAAGTGATGCCTCCGAGTGATAAATTTATCACGTAGGATGTTTAAAGTTACGTGTAAGATAAAATGACACATAAGCCACCTGAAATAGTGTGTACACACAAGCAAAATGATCCCTGGGTAAGGAAGAATGAAAAACCTGATTATTTTTTATTGTCTTTGATAGGATAGATACCAAATTGATTACAAATATAGGTAGGTTTGATTTACTAATGAAACCAAGCGTTTAGGATGTTTAGGATAATCAGTTAAATGGATGTTTAAAATATCAATCAGATAGGGCAGGATAAGATAACTAATGTATTTTCTCCTTCGCACGATATAGAGTTTGGAAAAAAAAGTAGATGTTATCAAAAAGAGTGATAGGTTGATGTGATGTTTGATTGATGTAAAAAAGTCCACTTGAATGATGATACTAATCGAATTCACTTGATTTGCAAAATAGGCATGGTTTTAAAAGTTGTACGTCTAGGGCCTACTATCTTGGCTCTCAGATATGGTGTATCAGTTAACAGGTCATGAGAGACTTGGGATTGGTCATTGTGGGTTATATTTCCTTCTTGAGTTACCTTGGTTCTAGATAAACCAAGGATTACTAATAGATATGGAAGAGAGATGACACTCTGACCATAATACCTTCCATTTTCTATTAGAAGAGATGATTATCATGTCAGAGGACGTGTATAGGATATTGAGGATCCTAACTCGAGGAGAGTGGGTATACTACAATCAGGTCTACAATGGCGGTGCATTTAGATGGGTCTTTGCAGATCCTACAATTGGAGATAAGAGTATTTTATGGGCACAATTTTTTATTTCCCTCATCTTCTTGCAGTCTTAGGTGCATTGATTGGTGGATTACTATTACCGGATCAGTGAGGTAATGTATTTTCTATGGGTTGGGGCCAAACTATTGAGGATATGATCATGAATCTATGGATATTTGATTGGGGTTCCTGCATGCTTGCATAGTTATATAATGAGTTACACCATGTTGTATACAGAGGGAATGTGGCATTGTCAGGAGGAGATATTCTATTGTAGTTGTGGACATGGGAGCATATCCCTATTTCAAGGTTGATTGCTACCAGAAAAATAAATCTAGGATGGTTGTATGCATACTTGTATGATGGCATGGTTGTCAAGCCTAGGCTGGGAAAGTTAGATTTTTGGAGACGCATGCTTGATGATATAGATCAGGTTGTATGGAGACCATATCTAGGATGGGAGGCCTAGCATGAGGACAATGATGAGTTGCCTTACATGTTTTCACCATGATGGATGATTTCTTTTATAGAGTATCTCTATATAATTATGGTAGAGTATAGGACATGCCATAGGGTTTAGCATTATATGCTCGAGTTCAGGCTAAGAGATCTATGTTGGGTGCTTAGGTTGATTTCCAGTACACCTATGATGAGATTAATGGATTAGGGTAAGTGCAGCGGGATATACATGATTACATAGCAGATGTTGGGATGTCTACAAATTATACATAATAGTTTTCTCAACACAAGTTCCCATGGTTCACTGATCCTAGTGAGCCGATTCTAGATATGGATGATCCTTCAGATTATGATGATGTTAGTGGTGGGGGACAAGGAGGTGGTAGAGTACAAAGAGTACTTAGAGGTCCATGGGTTCAGAGAGCTCCTCATCTATCTTGAGATAGAGGTAGAGGATAGGTAGGTCCACAGATGAGTGGTGGTCATGTTCGAGGCAAAGGGGGTGGTTATAGGATGAGACCAGTACAACTAGTACCAGTAGAAGTATTGGGATAGTGTCAACAAAGAGTCTTGAGATAGGCTCAGATTGTTCAAGCCAGGTAGGGTCTTGGTCCATAGATTCCAGCATAGTAGGTGCCTATAGGTCCACAAGTTCCATTGCAGCCACATGTTCCATTACAGCCACAAGTTCATGTTCAGCCATAGGTTCCTTTAGTTCCTCAGGTTCCAGTGTAGGTAGATACTATTACTAGATTGGAGTAATATGTTTAGGGATTGTAGTCTGGTTTGGCTACAGTTACCACTAGGATAGATTAGTTTGGAGCTATGATCCAAATATTTATGGCCATGATGGATCAGATAGCCATTGGTGATAGTTCTAGTCGAACTCCTCCTACTACACATGATAGATCATCAGACAGAGATCCAGATGGGACAGGTGGTATAGGTGACACAATAGGTGATACAGGGATAGAGGATGCATTAGGTTCCCCTAGTGGGTCATGATTGATATTAGTAGATCATTGGATCACATGCATTGTTTGATGTATTAGATGTATTGATTTGATCAGGACTTTGATGTACCATCTTTCTATGATGTAGCTTTGATATGAAAAGAATTTGATTTGTATTTATTATGATGACTTGATCACTTTTGATTTCCATGATGATATATATGAGAATTTCTTTAATGATATGATTCTATATGATATTATGATGCACTTTATTTTACATGCTATGGATGCAATGCCTCATATATGACATAGTTAGATGAATGAAAATGTATGCAAGTCTATTTCTAAATGATTTTAATTTATGATCTATACAAATCTAAATGGAAAATGTAATGTAATGAACTTAATGAATATATTTTATTTTTTTTATTTTGATAATGCAATATTTCAATGAGATACACCTATATATGAATGATGAAATGTTTATAATGGAATTTTGGATAATGAATAATGTTTAATGATGTATAACTTGTAAATAATGTTTAATGATTGATGAATGCAATGGTAGATGCACAAGAAAGTCTCCATAATTTATGGATTTGAATCAAGATAATTGATATCAACTCTTTAAATAATTAACCCCCTTGAACTTAGGAAATACCCTAAATGCAATTAATCTAAGAATGAAATGCAACTAACTATCACTTTGTCTTTGCAAAAGAAATGAAAAAGAAGATATATTTGCATCATTGAGCCTTTAGGAACCTAGGAGAAAGTATAATCATCACTGATTGGATAACCACACCATGATAATATGAATACTACTTTCATCAAACTTTAAGCAGTTGAAACTAGTACAACCCTCACTAGTTGAAAAAAATCAACTATGGGTGTCTCAATACCAGTTTCGTTGGATTCAATGTTGCAATTGGATGTTGGTATTAAGATATGGCATATCTAAATATCAAAGGTACTCATTAGTGTAAACAAATAGAGGTTCTTGATGATTGTTTGATGACATGTCATTAGATGAATTCACATATTTTGGTGGATGTTCCTCAAACAGTCACACAGAAATCAAGGAAAATATCATGTCTTCATCATCACCAATCTAGTCAAAACATCATTGATTAGCTAAAAAGAACATGACTCAATTATCAAAAAATCCAAGTGAATGTATTGTATAAATATTGTTCAATAGAATTTCATCCATTCTGATCTGTTAGGTTTTGTCAAATTTTAATCCTGATAATAAATTCATGAGGTTCAAGGATCAAGTTTCAAGATCAAATGTTTGGGTTGAACATTGATATAAATAAAAGGTTCAAAAATGTCTATCCATTGAAGTTTTGAAAATATCTTATGTTATGTGACCAAAAATGTGTCATTATTGAATCGGTTTTGTGGAAAACCAATTCTGGCCCCAAGTGAATACGAAACCATGTATAAATCTGGGCAAAATGAGATCAGATATGTGACAAAGGCTTTAACAATACCGCTCAAAGACTTTATTATGACTATGTACAAATGACAGATGCAAGGATATAAACAATGAGATGGAAAATTCAATATGTACAAATGCAATTGGGAAAGACCTAAGGGATAAAAAATATATATATTTACCAGGTTTTCACCTTTTGAATTTATTGCTCTTTTTTCCTTTTTTTTCTACCAAGACTCCTATTGCTAGGTTTTCACCAAGGCACTTTTCTCTTTTTTCTATTTTTCCTTTGATTTTTTCTTCTTTTTTTTTCTTTTTATTTGTGATATCATCAAGGCACCTATTTGCTAGGTTTTCATCAAGGCAACAATTATTTTTATTTTTTGAATGTTTTTTCTTTCTTCATGCTCAATTTTCCTCTTTTTATGCTTTTCTTCTTTTCCATTATTTTTGAATTTTTTATCTTTCTTCATTTTTTTGGATTTTGAACTTTTCTCATTTTTTTGGATTTTGAAATTTTCTTATATACAAAGAATGATGCTAATCTCATCGGATACACTTTCATCTGATACTATTTCAACCTATACACTTTCATCTTCTTAGGTGTACAATCTCTTCAAGTGAATGCTATTGATAGGTTCTTGTAGCTCATCTCCTTCACAATCAGCCAATTTGTATGTTCCCATGTCAAAAGAAGAAGTAATATCAAAGGGTCCTAGCCAATTTTCTTACTATTTTCCTTTCTTTTCTCACTCTTCTTGATTCTTAGGGTTCTATCTCAATACTAAATCTCCCACTTGAAATGCTCTAGGTTTGATCTTTTTGTTGTAGTTCCTTGAAATTTAGTTTTGGTACATTTTCAAGTGTTCATAGGCTTGAGTTTGATGTTATTCTAATACTTCCAATTGTTGAAGTCTTGCAACCCTATAATCCTCACCATTTATAAACCCTTGTAATGATACTCTCAAAGATGGGATTTCAACCTCTAAAGGTAAAACACCTTAGGCTCCATAGACCAAAGAGAATGGTGTTGCCCCCGTTGGTATTATAATGCTCACTCTATATGCCCATAATGTTGGGTTCAACTGTACATGCCAATCCCTTCCTGAATTATCAACCAATCTCTTCAATATATTAAGGATGTTCTTATTTTTTTCTTCAGCTTGACCATTTCCTTCAGGATAGTAAATTGAAGAAGAATGGTGTGTAATGTGAAATATCTCACATAATTCATCCACGTCCTTATTTTTGAATTTATTTCCATTGTCCATTATGATGGCATGAGGAATACCATATTGACAAATGATGTGGTTTAGAATAAACATGGAGATTTGTTTACCCATTTTAGTTGTTAATGGCATAGATTCTGTCCATTTTGTGAAGTATTATGTTGTAGTTATAATGTACTTATGACCATTGGGTGAAGGTGGATAAATCATCCCAATGAGATCAAATACCCATTGATAAAAAGGCCATGGTGTAATTATTTGGTGTAGCTCTTGCATGGGCACATGAATTATATCTCCATGATATTGACATTTCAGAAATAATTTGACAAATTGATAAGCATCTTTCTCTCAGGTTTTCCAAAAGTAACCCATGCAAAGGATTTTCTTAGCTAGGTTCAATCCACTTGAATGAGACCCAAAAATACCCTCATGAACATCATGTAAATATAATTTTGACTTCTCATCCTCTAGACACCTAAGTAGCATTTTGTCAAGACTTTTATGATACAATGTGTCAGATAAGATAGTATAACGTGTTGCTTGGCATATGAAATGTCTCTTTTAAGTTCGGGTTTGGTCCAAGGGTAAGACTTGGTTTTTAAGATAGGTAAATATAGGTACATAACAAGTTGAGTCATGTCCATTTAATAGAAAAATGAGTTGGGTTTTAGGTAATTCAAATGCAAGTTTTACCAATTCTTCCACCAAGAACTCATATCTAGCATTCTGATTTTGTAGTTGAAGTAATGAAGCTAGAGTAGCCATGGCATCTGCTACCCTATTTTTGTCTCTTGGAATTTGTTCAAAAGTGATAAAAACAAAGTAATTTTTCCAATCATATACCATCCTCTTGTAAGGAATCAAATTGTCATCTTTGGTTTGGTATTCATCATTAATTTTATTAATGACTAGTTGTGAATCTCCATACACTTGCAGTTCTGTCACATTCCACTCCAAATCCATTTTGATTCCAATGACTAAAGCCTCATATTTTGCAATGTTATTGGTACATGGAAATAAAATTTTGCAAGATTTAGGAATAGTATAGCCTTGAGGTGTGATAAAAAAAATGTCGGCTCATGATCCATGTTGGGTATAGGATCCATCAACATACAACTTCCATGCTTTTGCTTCTACATTCACTATTTCTGCATCTCGAAACTCTATTTGAATAGGATGACTTGAAACTAAGGGATTCTCTTCCAATTGATTATTTATCACTTGTCCCTTAATTTATTTATGTTCCACATACTCAATATCAAACTCACTTAATATCATCACCCATTTAGCTATCCTTCTTGTGAGCTATTTTGCTAAGTAAATATTTACAAGGATCAATCTTAGCAATCAATTTGACCTTGTGCAATAACATATAATGTCATAGTTTTTGGGAAGAAAAAATTACCACTAAGCATTATCACTCCATGAAACTTTAATTTAACTCATGTTTAACAAAGGTCTTGCTTAGGTAGTAGATTTCTCTTTCTTTTCCATCATCATCTTCTTGTGCTAATAAACCCCCCAAAGAACTTTATGTTTCTGAAATATATAATAATAATGGTTTATCTTTTATGGGTGGCATAAAAATAGGTGGATTCATTAAGTATGTCTTCAAGAGTGAAAAATCTTCTTCACATTGATCATCCCATTTGAAGATGGTATCTTTGCGTAATAACCTGGTGAAAGAATGGCATTTTTTTGCCAATTTAGATATAAACCTTATAATGGATTTCAACCTTCCTTGTCATGATCTCATTTGGTTAATGTTCTTAGGTGTTTCCATCTCCATAAGTGCTTCAACCTTTTCCAGATCTACTTCTATTCCTTTGGCTGAAACTATTTAACCCAATAACTGTGAGGATTGAGTAATATTAAGAGGGGGGTGAATCAGTATTACAACAATTTAAATTAAACCTTAACCAATTCAAAATAAAACATAAGCTTACAAAAATGAAAAGAACATAATAAAATAACACAAAACGCATAACACCATTATTTTTTGTCGAGGAGACCCTGGCCAAGGGAAAACCCCAGTGGGGATGGTACCCATAAGCATGCACTAAAGTATAGTCTCCTTGTGAGGAGACCTAGCCCTATTAGGGGCTAAATATGTCATAGTATATTTCCTTGTTAAAGGAATAACAACCCTGTTAAAGGTATACAACACCGTGTTAGGGGTCAATTGAGCTTACATCTCTTACAGAAAAAACTTCTGTTACAAAGTGTTCTTAGTAATGAACAAAAATAAGCATCTTCAATGCTTAGATAGTTCCAGTCATAGCTCTTCAATGATCTCTTTCAACCTCTGCTCTCACATCTACCATTCACATACATACATATCATCATCATCAAGTCGGCTCTCTTAATTATTGTTACATAGTCGACTCTCAATACAAAATATAATTAATGATGTAAAGAGTAATTAAAATGTCAGCACTCTTACATAACCAAAATATAGTTTATCAAAAATCATAATCCAACTTAGATTTCTAGGAGTCCATGATATACTCCTTGATTCATCGCTACTTGTTCAATTGCTCTATTACGTTGTTCTAATGTCTATTCATGTCTTCAAATCACTCTAACTCAATGTAATCATCACCAAAACCTAATAGAGCTTAGGTGGAGGTCATACATACTCCATATTATCTTCCTCTAAGCTCACGAGTCATAAAACATTGTACTCGGTCTTTTCTATCCAACACAATACTGTTATACTCTATATTTCTGCTTCTGTACTTAGTCATTTTGAAGACTATGTTTCCAAAACTGAACTTCATTCCAAGTGATCAATATACCAGATGTGTTTCCATAAATGAAAACCCATAAGTTTCTAATACCATGTGAACGACTTCACTTTCCAACTATCTCTCCCTTTGGCATTGATGGCAACACCTAACAAAAAATGACTAAGTGTCCCAACACAAAACTATCTCTTCTCTTTTTCTCTTTATATATATAT
>MU225900.1:2110504-2172791 GCA_018584345.1 Thuja plicata | reverse complement strand
TATATATATATATATATATATATCATCAAGTCGACTCTCTTAATTATTATTACATAGTCGACTCTCAATACAAAATATAACTAATGATGTTAAGAGTAAATACAAAGTTGACGCTCTTACATAACCAAAATATAGGTTATCCAAAATCATAATCCAACTTAGATTTCAAGGATTCCATGACATACTCCTTGATTCAATGCTACCTATTCAACTACTATGTTATGTTGTTCAGTTGTCTACGCATGTCTTCAAATCACTCTAAGTCACTATAATCATCACCAAAACCAAATTTATCTTAGGTGGAGGTCATAAATACTCTACAGTATCTTCCTCTAAGGTTGTGAGTCATAAAACATCATACTCTATCTTTTCTATCCAAAACAATACTGTTATACTATGTATTTCTACTTCTTTACTTAGCCATTTTGAAGACCGCATCTCTAAAACTGGACTTCATTCCAAGTGATCAATATACCAGATGTGTTTCCCTAAATAACAACCCATAAGTGTCTCATACTATACCAAAAACATCACTTTCCAACAATAAGATACCAAATGCACACTTTTTTAGATTTAACCTAACTTTGAATTGTTCCAATCTTGTAAATATTTTCTCTAAAATAGGTAGATGATCTTTCCTTTCATGTGACTTGGCCAAAATGTCATCCACATAATCTTCAATAAATTTTTGCATCATGTCATGAAAATTTTTAGTGATTTCCCTTTGATATGTAGCTCCAGCATTTTTAAGGCCAAAGGACATGACGTTCCAACAAAAGGTGCCCCAAGGGAAAGTAAAAGTAGTCTTTTCTTGATCTTTAGGTGCTATTCTAATTTGGTTATAACCACTAAATCCATCCATTAAAGAGAACATGGAGTGTCCTGCTATCAAGTCCACTATAGAATCAATGCTTGGTAAGGGAAAGTCATCTTTAGGACAAGAAAGATTGAGATCTCTAAAATTGGTGCACACTCAGATGGACTTGTCATGCTTTGTCATCGGTACAATGTTTGAAATCCATTCAGCCTAGGCTATGACCCTTATTAATCCAAATTTTAATAACTTTTATAATTCTACTTTGACCAAAAAATCCATGTGAGGATGCATCTTTCTTAAATTTTTCTTAATTGGTTTCACTCCATCTTTCACATTGATATGATGTATTATGAAACTAGGATCTAATCCCAACATATCTACCTAAGACCATGCAAAATTGATTTTCTTATCTTGGAATAATTTGATGAAATCTTGTCTTTTTGTTGGAGTTAAAGATGCTACAAGATGTATGAACTTGGGTTCCAATTTTGTGCCAATATTAACTCTTTCTATTAGTTCAATTAAAATGGGAGATCTTTCCTCTTCATATTCAGGCAAGGTGTCCAATCTCTCTTCTTTGGGTGCCACAATTGGGTTTTCATCTTCAGAAACATCCTTTATTTTTCATTTTTTTGGATCTAGCACTGCCACATGGTGGTTGTCACCACTAGACCATTTAATTTTTTTACTTTTTTCCTTTTTCTTGTGGATTGAGAGATTTTACACTTGCTTCCATAACCATGCTTGGATCGAGTTCATTGGTGGAAGATGGTTCAACCACATTGAGGTATAGGGCCATGGAATTGTCATTAGGGAAATAAAGTATGTCATCTGTATTGGTCAAATCTTGATCAATAAGTTCGGGATGGATAAGAGATAGGGATTAGTTGGGTAAGCTTTCATTCATGGGGTTTAAGGACATGACTTCATTTGAGGGTTCATACATTGTATCTCTTAAATCGATGGCATGATCTTGTTCAAGGTGTTCCATAGAATTTGGATCAAAATTATCTTCACTTGAGTACTCTTGGATTTCTATGGGATAAAATGCTCATGGATTAAACCTAACATTTGAATCTCTTACCCATGAAGGTACCCATGGTTCACCTACCCATTGATTTTCACTTGATGCTTGGCCTACATTTGGTACTTGAGAATCATTTGGCACTTGTGTAGAACTTGATCCTTGGTCCATATTGGCTTGTGGTGTAGGAGCACCTAGGTAGGGATAGAAAGGAACCTAGGGCTTCTATATTGTTTTTGGCTTTTAGTGGTCCTATCCAAACCACTAGTGCAATAAGGGGACTAAACAAGTCCTAGTGTGAAGTGTGTTAGTGTAGGATGCCTTAATAGGTCCTTTGTAACCTTAGTTGTAGGATTGTCTACATTAGGTCAAATAGGGTGTTTTATGCATTTTGATGTCAAAATGGAAAAGAAATGGACTTGAGGTCCTATTTCAATGTTATAACACCTTAGAATATCATTTGGTTAAGTTTGGTGTACTTATGACCAAGTTTGGATAGCAAAACCAAAAAGATGTCAATGTTGTCAATGTTGTCATTGACAACATTGACAACATTTGTTGCATAATTGAAAATTCAAGAAATTGGTTTCATAACTGTCTGAAACCATTGATTTTGGATCTTGGTCAACTACTTAAGGTCATCCTTGACCTTTTGAAAGGGTTGGCCTATTTTTAAAATTGTGTGTACAGACTGAGTAATAGAAAGAACAGTCTTAGTTAGTGTTTTTATGAGCATTTGGTGTGTTAATGGATTGAATTGAATATTTTAATCCATGGAAGTGTTGGATTAGGTGGTTTTAAGTTTTTGTGTGGTGTTGGATTTCAATTTTGTAAGTAGTTTGTTTGTTTTGTAAAATTATTTTGTTTCCTCTCCAGTCGCTGGTCTGAACCAGGAAACTGCTAAAGATGGGGTCATAGATCCTCTTCCCACCATGGAATCTAAATGGGCATTTTGGATTAGGGAGGTGACTCTATGTACATATTTCACAGTGAAGGAGGGGCCTTGGAAAGCATGGGAGCTATTTTTAATATGATGCCCTAAGCGAGTCATAGTTGCATGTCTAGGGATCATAAGCAGTTACACAGCTAATGGGAGGGATTGAAAGAATTCATTGCTTGAATTAGTGATTGTGGAGAGGTAGTGTGGTGTGTGGAGGAGCCCTAAATCAAATAATTTTGGGAGAGAAATTTAGTGTGCAAAGAACAGATTCTTTAGTGCAGACAGACAAATTGCTTAGAAACCCTGATTTTTAGGCATGTTTATAGGAGGTACTATATGGACACTTTTGGGGAATAAGACCTATAAAATATTTAGTGTTTTGATAAAGGGTATCTGTATCCAATGCTATTTTTCCATCTTGTTAAATATTTTTACTAAGTATTGCAGAAAAAGAGCCTAATTAGGCCTAACGCTTGTAGCCCTCTTTTGGGTGAAATTGTCTTGGTTCTCAAAACTCATTTAGGGTTTCAATCCAAAAGGAGTTTGTGGACATTGGAATTGGTCCAATAAACAATCTAGGATACTACCTCTCTATATGGAATATTTTGGGATCCATTGGGATCAGATTGTGAAGAAGGGCAAGAAGAGCACCATGGCTAGGTGTTGAAGCAGTTTGGTTTTTCTTGTTGGTATACTGAAGCTAAAATTGGGTGGGATCTTGATAGGGAGATCCTTGAAGGTTAAGGTTAGTGAAGAAACCTACTTAAGCTAGAGAAGAGGCCTATTGGATACCCTAGTGGAGGTTAGGGTAGGAGAGAAAGTCTTGTTGTTACATCAGAGTGGTATCAGAGAAAGTTAAAGACTTGGGAAATCAATGTATGTCTGTAGTTAATGGTGAATTAGTAGGAGAGTCAATCATGGTGATAAATACAAAGCTAGCTAAAGAGGTGGATGAGAAAAAGGAGAAAAAACATACTCCTTGAAGAAGCCTTATAAGGTATGAAAATAAGGCTAGAAGAAGTTGCAAATGTAGTAGCGAGAAACAAGGAAGTGGAAAGTAGTGATAGGGGTAAAAAGGTTGTAAAGAAGACCTTATCCCTGAACTATACCCTGTATTGAGTGAAGATACCTTCCAAAAAGCCATAAAATCCCTAGGAAGAAAGGCATTAGAGGGTATACCACTGTTTAGTGGAAAGATGGATATTGAAGCAGTGATGGATTGGATTGAAGGAATGGAGAACCATTTCGAGTGTGAAGGAGTAACTGAAGCACAAAAGCTCAAGGTGGAAAAATCAAGGCTCAGTGGGTCAGCCCTAACATGGTGGAAAAACATACAATATGAGAGGGTTAGATTGGGTAAGAAGCCTATAACTAATTGGAAAGAAATGGTGACCAAGCTAAAGGTGAATTACCTTCCCGAAGACTATGAGTTTCAACTCCATAGAAAAAGATAGAGTTTGAAGCAAAAGGACCTAGATGTGGCCTCTTATACAGACAAATTATAGAGGTTGTGTCTTAGATCCAAGTAGAAAGAAGAAGAGTCTATCAAGGTAGCAAGGTACTTGGGTGCGTTGAAATGGAACATCCAAGAATAAATCAGTTTGTGGACACAACCTATAGTTCAGAGGTGTCATCAATTAGCCCTTAGAGTGGAGGAAAATAAAAAGAAGAAAGGGGAATCGAACTTCAAGAATAGAGGTAGAGGAAGAGACCAAAAGGGTCAAAGAGGAGGCTATCAAGGCAGAGGAAATGAGCAAAGGAGTCAGGGTGAAAAACAATTAATAGAGCATAGTGAGGAAAGCACTCTAAGAGGAGGCTATAATAGAGGTAGAGGTAGTCAAGGACCTAGCAGAGGGAGAGGAGGTAGAAGTAACTCATACTTTGCAAGTATGAAGTGTTACAACTATGGTCAATTAGGCCAGCCAGCATATTGATGTCCTGACAAGCATACTACATCAAATAGTGATAAAAGAATAGCATATGCCCATGAAGACACTTCAAGTGTCAAAGCTCCTGAGATTGACCATCTAGATTTAGAGATGGGTGATAACTTAATTCTTAGAAGGGTATTTATAAGACAACCTAGTAAAGATGAACCCAAGCATAGGAGGGCTTTGTTTAGGATAAGATGCAAGATCCTTGGAAAAGTTTGTATGGTGATAGTGGACTTTGGTTCCACTGATAATATCATCTCAGAGAAAGCAGTCAACAAACTCAAGTTGACCAAAGTACCCCATGTGAATCCCTATAAGGTGACATTCCTCAACAAAGGCCAAAGTGTCCTAGTGAATGAGAAGACATGGGTAGAATTCTCCATAGCAAGGTATAAGGATAAACTCTTGTGTGACATCCTACCAATGGGTGCTTTCCATTTTCTATTAGGAAGGCCTTGGAAATTTGATAATGGGGCAGTATATGATGGAAAGGAGAATTCTATAACATTCAAGAAAGGAGGAAGAACTTTCAAGATTCAGTCTTTGCTAGAAGATGAAGAGCCACAATCCAAGACTCCTAATGTCATATTATGTAGTGGAAAGGAGTTTGTGAGGGATCTCAAGAAAGATGAGAAGGAAGGGTATGCTATTGTGATCAGACCTAAGGAGGAAGAAAAAATAGTCAAGAAGCCATTGCCATCAGAAATACAAACATTTCTTGAGAACTATAAAGACATAGTGAGTAATGGCACTCCTACTACCTTACCCCCTAGAAGGGTAATAATTCATTAGATATACTTTGTCCCTGGTGCATCTTTGCATAATAAGGAAGCTTATAAGCTAACCCCTGATCAGAACTTAGAAGTAGCAAGGAAGTTACAAGAACTCTTGGATCAAGGCTTGATCAAGAAGAGTATAAGCCCATGTGTAGTCCTGGTTGTGTTGACATCCAAGAAGGGAGGGAAATGGAGACTTTGCATAGATTCAAGGGCTATAAATAGAATCATAATAAGGTATAGGTTCCCCATACCTATGATTGAGGATCTCATGGATTGCCTTGGAGGAGAAATGTATTTCACCAAGTTGGATTTGAAGAGTGGTTATCACCAAATTAGGGTGAAAGAAGGGGATGAATGGAAAATGGCATTCAAAATCACATATGGGCTATATGAATGGCTTGTGATGCCATTTGGCCTCACAAATTCTCCAAGCACATTCCTGAGGCTCATGAATGAAGTGCTCAAGGAATTCACATGGAAGTTTGTAGTGGTATATCTTGATGATATACTGATATTTAGCAAGACAAAGGAGGAGCATGTAAAGCATGTAGGGGCAGTGTTGAAGAGATTGCATGAAGAGAAGTTGGCAATCAATCTTGAAAAATGTGAGTTCTTCAAGAAAGAACTAGTGTACTTGGGATTTTTAGTGTCCAAAGGGTCTTTGAAGATGGACCAAGAGAAAGTTGCAGCCATCCTAAAGTGGCCACCACCTACCACAGCTAGTGAGGTAAGAATTTTTCATGGCTTATCTGACTTTTATAGAAAGTTTATCAGGAACTTTAGTGGTATCTGTGCTCATTTATTTGACGTTATCAAGCATGGGGTCAAAGCTAAGTTTAGGTGGACCTTAGAAGCAAGTAAAGCCTTTGAGTTGTTGAATAAACAAGTATCCACTCAACCTATCCTACAATTGCCTAGTTTTGATAAATTGTTTACTATTTAATGTGATGCAAGTGGGATGGAAGTAGGGGGTGTGTTGAGTCAAGAAGTTAGGCCAATGGCCTAATTTAGTGAGAAACTAAATGAGTCTAAGAAGAAATACTCTTCTTATGAATTAGAATTATATGCTTTAGTTCAGTCCCTTAAAAAATGTAGGCATTATCTATTGCCCAAAGAGTTTGTGGTGTTTACTGACAACCAAGCCCTTAGTTACATTAATACTCAGGAGAAAATAAGCAATAGGTATTTGAAATGGATGGAGTATTTACAAGAATTTACCTTTACTATAAATCACAAGAAAGGGCAGCTCAATAAGGTTGTAGATGCACTAAGAAAGAGGTTGCTGATAGCCCAATAAGTCTAGTTGAATAGAATTTGCATTGATAGTTTCAAATACCTTTACAAGGAAGATGAGGACTTTGGGGAAGCATACAAGGTGTTTGTTGACTTTTAGAACCATTTCCATAGCAAGTTCTCAGAGTTTACTTTACAAAATGGACTGTTATTTAGGGGAAAAAAGTTATGTGTGCCAAGAGGCTCTATGAGAATGAATCTCATATAGGAGAAACACAATGGGTGTTTAAGTGGTCACTTTGGTATGAAAAAAACCTTGGAGATTGTGCAAAGGTTCTACCATTGGCCAAACTTGGTAAGAGATGTTACCAAATATGTGGAGCAGTGTGTTGTATGCATGAAACCCAAAGGAGGAATAAGTAATGCAGGTTTATATCAGACTTTAACAGTCCCTAAGAGGCCATGGGAGTGTGTGAGCATTGACTTCATAGTAGGTCTACCCAAAACCAAGCAAGGATATGATAGCATTTATGTAGTGGTTGATAAATTTAGCAAGATGGGTCATTTCATACCCTGCAAGACTACTAATGATGCTAGCCACATAGCCTATTTGTTCTTTAAGGATATTGTGAGGATCCATGGTCTTCCCATTAGTATAGTATCAGATAGGGATGTGAAATTCATGAGCCATTTCTGGAGTACATTGTGGACTAGATTGGGTACCAATCTTTCTTTTGGTTCAGCCTACCACCCTCATACTGATGGCCAAATTGAGGTGGTCAATAGAGTCTTGGGTAACCTATTAAGGTTCCTAACTAATGAGTATGTTCTTACTTGGGATGTGGTCATTCCCCAAGAAAAGTATGCATACAATGACAGTAAAAATAGGACTTCTCCCTGTCATTCTATTTTTACTGTCATTGTATGCATAGTTGGGATCATGAGAAGTTACAGAGCTAATAAGAGGGATTGAAAGCATTCATTTCTTTAATAAGTGATTATGGAGATGTAGTGTGGTATTTGGAAGAGCCCAAAATTGAAGGAGAAGTTTGGGAGAGAAGTTTAGTGTGCCAAGAACAATTTCTTTTGTGCAGACAAACAAATTGCTTATAAACCCTAATTTTTAGGCATGTTTATAGGAGGTACTGTACGGTTACTTTTGGGGAAAAATAACTAGAAAATATTTAGTGTCTTGATAAATTGTATCTATATCCAGTTCTATTTTTCCAACTTGTTAAGGACTTTTACAAGTTATTGCAGAAAAGGAGCCTAATTAGGCCTAATGCTTGTAGCCCTTTTTGGGTGAAATTTTCTTGGTTCTTGGAACTTGTTTAGGGTTTCAATCCAAAAGGAGTTTGTGGACATTGTAATTTTTCCAATCAAAAATCTAGGAGACTACCTCTCCATATGGAAGAGTTTGGGATCCATTGCGATCAGGTTGTGAAGAAGGGAAAGAAGAGCACCATGGATAGGTGTTGAAGTAGTTTGTTTTTTCTTGTTGGTGTACTCAAGATGAAATTGTGTGGGATCTTAATAGGGAGATCCTTGAAGGTTAGGGTTAGTGAAGAAACCTAATTAGGGTAGAGAAGAGGTCTATTGCAGACCCTAGTAGAGGTTAGGGTAGGAGAGCAAGGCTTGTTGTTACATCAGCTTGATTTCTTGTACTATATGTAGGAGCATAAGTATGGAGGACAAATATTTCCTTATCATGACAAGAATTTTTAGATAAATAATCCCATTCATATTTTCTAGAGTCATCTTCACTTTTGGGTCCTAACATATGTACATGTTCATAGGAATCATGGATATTACTGAACTAATTCCTTAATCTTGATATCCTATACCTAATTTTTCATCCTTGGATCTCCAAGGAGGTTGAATGGGTTCTAACAAGCCATTGTTTATTATGCCTAAGGGTCCTCTTCCCTTATAACCCATCTTTTGCATGATTTGGAAGCCTTTTCCATATTAGTTGGTTTGAATGTTAACATGTTTAACTCTATCCATTGGTGCACTTGTACTATCCCCATCTTTGTAAAGCCATTGCAATACTTCATTGTCTTCTTTCTCTAAGGCTGATGAATCACTTTCTCTCACAAAATGAGAATTATACTTTTTAGGTGAGTGAGAACTAGAAGGTTTTCCATGTGATCTTGGAGAAGTGAGTAAGTCAAATAATAAAAAATAATATTCCCCCACTCCCTTTTGATAGATTTTACATTAATTCTCAAACTTGTGCATCATTTCACTCATATTTTTATAATTTTCCTCTTTGACTTGTTCCATTTAAACCCTAGAAGGTTTCTAACTTTCTTCCCTTGGAGTAAAAACTTTTACTGAAAGGTCATTAGAACTTTCACCCACAAAACTAACCTTCTATTTTCCCTTAGTCAATGTGGATGAGTTAGTTTTATTGTGACTTGAGGTATAATTAGAATTCAATTTTGAACTAGGACCTTCTTCCTTAGTTTCTTCAATGATTGCATTAGAAATGACTCCTTCTCTATTGTGTGGAATAAATAGTTCATGTATAGGTTTCACCATGTTACAATATTGAAAAGGATTTGAGTCTCCTCCAATAGTAATTTCCTCACCCATGTATGGAAACTTGATACAATGGTGATATGTTGAAGGCACCACTTTCATTTCATGAATATATGGCCTCCCTAACAAGATGTTATAAGTTAAATTCATATATAGGACTTGACAAACAATATCCTTTCTGATTGGGCCCACTTGAATGGGAAAACCCACCATTCCTTTGGAAGACCTCTCCTCCTCATCATAAGCTTTGTGTTACCCAAAATTTCCCCATCCAGAAAATTATGGCTACAAGTGGAGAAAATGTGGCTCCCACGAGGGTAGAGCCCATCTTGTAGGTTTTTGTATATTTTTTTGGTCTTGATACTTTCTGTTCTGCATATTTTTAGCTCTTTGGTTCTACCCTAGTTAAATGGCCTAAAGAAAGAAACCCTAAGCATTTCATGAAAACCCTAGTTGTCCAAGGAATGTTCTATTTCTTCATTACTTTTTTGAGCAGCTTAAGTACCTTTTAATTCATGTGAATATTTTAGTTTTCCTTAGTCTCTTATTCATGCAAAGGAGAAATAATATTCCATGTTGCTCAGTGATCACGAGACTGCCTTTAGTCGCATTATCTCAAAAGGAAAAGGAATATCCTCTCAGGCTATCGATACTTAATGCTGATTTTCAGATCAAGATCTAATCTCACAGTGGTCGCTAAGTCTCCCAAAGTAACCCATAGTTAATAAAATCCTACGAGACATTGTGACTTAATGTATTTTCTAACCCTACAGATGTAACTCAAGTTCAAGCTGCGTGAAGTTAAAGACCTTTTCAGTCGCTAGGTCTCAATAATAAATCATGGTTAAGCAAAATGATCAGAGATCATGAGACTCCTCAGTCACCAAGTCTCGATAGGAACCCAAAGTAAAAGGTGAGTCAGGTTAAGATCATTGATGGGCCTCCTTAAAGGCCATCTTTTCAAATGCTTTTTATTTTCTTTCCAGCAGTTTACTTGCAAAACATATACTTAAAATTATGGTTTTATATGTATATTTTGTATATGTAAGGACATAAGTAGTAAAATGGATGAAAAGGGAACATAGTATATTTACTTGGAATTGATGGATAAATTGATAATATGGAGTAGTTGTATGCTAATGAATGACCTATTTCCTCTGATATGTTTGTGGGTAGTTTCCTTCCTATAGCCATGTGCCTTGTAAGACTATTAATTGGAATCTAACACTTCTTTCCTGATATTAATGATGAAAATATGTATGTCTCGGAGGTTGTGTGAGCATTGATTATGTGGCAAGGATTAGTCATGGTGAATTAAAGATCATCATCATGATGCTGAAGAAGTCAAAAGACAGTCATTGTTGCAAAGATGCCATCATGTCAAAGAGGTCGAGAAAGCGGTTAAAGAAAGTTAAGGCATCACTACAAGATCTTCGTAGGAAGAACAAGTCAATTCAGTTTCAAGTTAAAGACAGCACGCGGATCTAGAGGAACCATGTACTATATTCTAGGAAGACTAATTCTCTATGGTTGATATTTCTATTATGAAGCATTATGAATCTGTAATGATCCTCATTAATGGAGTGAGCTTAGATTTAGGTAGTAGTTGTAGATTTTCTTTAAATAACATGACTATTGTAACTCTTTCTTTAAATAATATAACTATTATAACTCTTTGGAGTTAGCCAAGTTAGTAGTTATTTATGAATAGAAGTTGATACAATTGTTATACTGTTTATCCAGTGTATTTTCCATGAATGAATAGAATGCACAGGTTGAGTTCAATTTTGATATCTTAGTTGTGTTTCCATTCACTCATCCAAGGGGGCCCACTTGGTGAGTGAATTCCCTTGTTAGAGTAGAATTCATTTCCATGTTTTAGAGAAGTAAATAGAACTTTGTTGTTCTTGCAGCCACTAGTAACAGAACTAGTAGACTGTTCCTGCAGCATAGGCTAGTAGAGTAGTTCCTATCCTTAATTACTATTTTCCTAGAGTAAGATAATTTATTTGAGTTAGCATAGATTTCTTGAAGCTTAATTCATTTCAAATTCATAAGTTTAGCCATGAGAATCGATGGAGTTTGAAGCATATACTTTGCAAATGCCATTCCAAGTTTACGTCCCTAGTCGATAATTAAATGAGACTGAATGATCCAATTACCAACCATTTAGTGTGTCCAATCCTGAAGTTAGCAGTCTAATTCTATGGGTTTCTAATAAAATTGTTTAGCCAATCATTTTTGGCACCGCTGTCGAGGATGGTGTTAGTTCAAACTTACTTTGATGTTCATGTTTCCAGTTTTCATACTTTAGGACTGAGTTTCAAGTATTCCTTTTATACATAGAAGAAGAGAACCTCGTGGGAGATTCCTTCCTCAAAATCACCAAGTAGAACCATTTGATATTTTAATCCTAAGCCAGACAAACCCCAAGCTGAGAGTGAAGAAGAAAACCCATTCAAAAATCCATTTGTTGATGCCCAAGGAGAAATATCTTCACCATCATCCTTTGAAGGATCACTACATTTGCATGACCTGTTTGACAAACTTGAGTATCAAGAAAACCCTTTAACCCTTATCATCTATCAACCACAATCACCAAGTCCTCCCCCAAGGATCGTTCAGCCAACCTTTCCTTTCCCTATTCCTCCTCAGCATGGTAATCATAATCTAAAGAACATACCTGCCTCCACACTCCCAAAATTTTATGGCCTCATCACTAAAGACCCTGAGACTTTCCTTTTTGAGTTTGATATCCTCTATAGGAGCTATGGTTACACCATTGATGCCCATAATATGAATTTTTTTCCATCTACAGTTAAGGAGGTGGCTCTAAGGTGGTTCATGGGGCTAGGAGCTAATGCTATAGAAAATTTGGATGCCATGAGCAACATGTTTCTTTCCAAATATAAGGAATACTATAGGGGTTGAGATTTAAAAGGGGTTGAGATTTTCAAAATGTCTCAAAAGGAGGATGAAACCTTGGAGGACTATGTCTCAAGGTTTATGTTTAACCTACAGCATCATACCCAACATTAGTTGAACGAGGAGTCCCAAAAGCATCTTTTTTTGAAAGGTGTAAATGATGGGAGTATAGAAGCTTTGGATCTTATGACTGCTAGAGACATCACTCAGAAGAACTTGGCTGATATAAAGAACATATGCCTAAAATATTTAAGGGCTACTATGAAGGAAGGGAGAGGAATAAGAGACTTGCCTCATAAATCCAATGGTTCGAGAGTATCCAAGTTGGAGTTGTCCAATATTTTGTCTGACTTTAAGTAGGACATCATCAATGATGTTGCTACTCAGTTGGACAGCATGCAAGCACAAAGAAAGAAGGAGGATGTAGATGCTATGTTGGCTGAATTCTTCTCCCACTACAAAGAGAAGAAAATAAACTGTAAGTGCAAACTAGTTGCGTCTGTGGACACTACCTCAATGCCCACAGATTTTAAAGCTATAGATGAGGAGAATGGAGAGGTTTTCTACATTGCTCAGAGGTGACCATGGGCTCAATGACAAGGTATTCCTCAAGACCCCCTGAATAATTTTGGTTATAATAGTAGTCAATGGAAAAACCATAACCCTCATAATTCTGGCCCTCAAGTATAGAATTGGAATTATAACTAGTCTAAACAACAACCACAGTATAACCAAAACTATCAGCAATAGCCTCCATTTAACCCATACCAACAACAATTTAACAAATATTGGCAGCTATAGCATAATAACCAATGGCAACCAAATGGTAACTAGAAATATCAACCTCACTGGGGACCCAATCAGCCTAACCAACAACAAGCCATTATGCCTCTACCTCAGCAACAAGATATTATGCCTCCACCTCCTGTAGCCGATAGTAATCCTTAGAAACCAACACAACTGCCTGTGCAACCAACTCCAAATCCTAATAATAGGTAGCAAGATTACTCCCTAAAAGTGAATGATATTCACTTAAGATTAGGAACAAAATTTCTTGCACCTAAGGAACCTATAATAATTTAAGTTTTTGATGCCGAGGAAGTAACTGAGAATTAACCCACTACTGCTCCACCTATTCCGCAATCTACTCCAGTTTTAGAAAACCCAACTTATTCGTAGAGATTGGCTCAAATAGCACCCTTAAAAGAAAGCCCCATTGATGTTGATTTGATTGACCAACTCTAGTAAATGACTGTTCAAATACCTCTATTAGATACCCTCAAAGAAATCCCCATCTATAATAAAGAAATCAAGGAAGCCTGTATCAAGCACCCTAGTAGGAAAAGGAAAGATCCTGACACTATCCATATTCCTAAGTAGCTCTCTGATATCATGCTCAGTAAAGTATTGATGCCTAAATACTCTGATCTAGGCAGCCTAATGGTTACCATTCATATTAACGATATCCAAATACAAAATTTCTTGATTAATTTAGGGGCATCCATCAATGTGATGACTATGGAAGTTTTGTTAAGACTCAATATCATTAGTTTAAGGGAAACACCTAAAATACTCTAGTTAGATGATAATTCCATAGTGAAGCCAAATGGCATGGTGGAGGACATCATTGTCACACTTGATTCCTTGGATGACCCCTCAGATTTCATAATCATGTTCCCCAAAGTCACACTAGGAGGATATCCATTAATCTTAGGAAGGCCTTGGCTAGCCACAATAGATTCTTGCATTGCATGTCACTCCAAAAAAATGAAAATATTTGATGGGATCCATACCAAGAAATTAACCATGTACTCTCCAGCCAAGCCTCAAGATGACCTAGACCAAGTTGTTTGGCCAGACCTAGGGGATGCTTCCCTAGAGGCAAATTTTGTACAATAACTCATGGTTATTGGTAGAGATCCATTTATGGTATCCCAAGAGGAAGATGACATACTAGTGGCAATTCTTACCAACCAGTATGGATCTGATGCATCCTCTTGTCATATCCCTAACTATTCCCTCCAAACTATATTTCCCAAACATAACCCACCTAAGCTTCCTGTAGCACCTGATTATCTTCATACCTTATTACGACATGAGATCAAGTCACCCTCATTTGTAGAATTTATGATGCTGGATAAAGTTAAAAGAGTAGGAATAGCCTTAGGAAAGGATTTGGATGTCAACAAGACCCTCACCAAGTCTCAGATGGCCAGTCTTATCCAACTGTTGAAAGACAGACAACAAGCCTTTGCATGGGACTATACTGATATGAAGGGGTTAGACCAAAAGCTTTGTACCCATAAGATTTATATTAGCCTAGAATCTAGACCAATTAGACAAGCTTAGAAGAGAATCAACCCTTCTCTAAGAGACATAGTAAAGATCGAGCTATAAAAAATCCTTAAAGAAGGCTTTATTTATCCCATTTCTGATAGCTAGTGGGTCTCTCCTTTATTTATAGTTCCATAAAGGGGGAAAATGGAGAGTTTGTGTGGACTATAGGGAGCTTAAAAAAGATACTAAGAAAAACCACTTTCCATTACCTCTCATTGACCAAGTACTTGACAACCTTTCTGGTAAAAAGTATTTTTCATTTTTAGATGGGTTTAGTGGCTACAACCAAATACAGATAGCACCTGAAGATCAAGATAAGACAATGTTCACCTATCCATGGGGAAAAGTTTCTTATTTTGTCTTGCAATTTGGATTGTGTAATGCACCTACTAGTTTTCAGCGGGCGGTAATCAGTATCTTCTCTAACATTTATATTGACTATGTTGAGATATACATGGATGACTTCACTACATATGGAACTAAATTTGAAGAGGCTCATGCTAACTTGGAGAAATTTATTAAAATATGTCAGGAATAAAACCTCTCCCTTAACAGTGAGAAGTGCTACATGATGATGGAAGAGGGAGTTGTCTTAGGGCATTACCTCTCATCCTTTGGTATTCAGGTTGATCCTGCAAAGATTACAGTCATCACTACACTTCCAACTCTAGTCAAGTAGAAGGATGTCCAGAGTTTTCTTGGTCATGCTGGATATTACAAGAGATTCATTAAGGACTTTAGCCAACTTGAAGCCCCATCGTATACCTTGTTGAAGAAAGAAGTTGAATTTGAATGGACAACTGACTATGAATTGTCACTTCAGTATTTGAAATATTTTTTAACTCAAAAACTTATTCTTAGAGGACCTGATTGGAAGCTACCTTTTCATATTCATAGAGATGCATCAGACTATGCCATTGGGGCAATGCTAGGCCAAAAGGAAGGTACAGTTGATCATGCTATATATTATATTAGTAAAAATCTTCAAGGTGTTGAACTGAACTATATAGTTACTAAAAAGGAATTACTAGCAGTAATCTATGCACTTAATAAATTCAGACATTACATTATTGGTTATGAAGTTTTTGTATACACTGACCATTAAGTAATCAAATACTTAATGAACAAACCTGCCATATCTAGTAGGTTAGAAAGATGGTTACTCCTCATGTAGGATTTTGATGTAACAATCATTGATAAACTAGGTAAGGCTAATGTGGTGGCTGATTTCTTATCTATTTTACAAGTTCTAGATGATCTTGTAGCAATTGATGACAACTTCCCTGATAAGGACCTCTTCTCTATTAATACTTACAATCCATGGTATGCTAATATTGCAAACTACCTTGCTATAGGAAGGACACCACCTAATTTCTCCCCAAGAGAGCATAGACTTCTAGTTGAGAAAAGTTTCAATTTCTCATGGATATCAAGATTTATGTTTTACATAGGTCCTAACCAGGTCACCCAAAGATGTGTCTGTGAAGATGAGACTTATGGCATCCTTTAGGCATGTCATGATGACCCGTGTGGTGGCCAACCCTACATAAAGATGTTGCTAAACATGCCAGGCACTATGACTGATGCCAACATATGGGGTGCCCAACCAAGTAATATTAAATGTGCCTACAACCTCAGGTGGTGGTAACACAATTTGACAAATGGGGTATTAATTTCATGGGACCTATCGAGCCATCTTCTCACGGTAAGTCATATATCTTAGTATGCACTGATTATGCAACTAAATGGGTAGAAACCAAAGCAATGAGGCATGCTAGAGATCATAAGGTAGAGGAATTCCTTTATGAATATATATTTACTAGGTTTGGTGTACCTTGTGAGATAGTAATAGACCAAGGTGCATAGTTTACATCTAATCTTATTGTTGAGTTGATGCATGAGTACACAGTAAGGAATGGAAAATCTTCCCAATACCATCCTTAGGTGAATGGGCAAGAAGAAATAAAAAATTAGGAGATTGAGTCAATCTTGACTAAAATAGTTGTTGTTCACAAGAAGGACTGGGCTACCCATCTTCCTAAAGCTGTTTGGGCTTACCGAACAACTTGGAAAACAACTGGTTTTACTCCTTTTGAACTGGTTTATGGAAAATATATATCTATGCCTATTGAGTTTCAGCACAAAACTCTTAGGACATCATTGGAATAAGACATTAACCTTACCATAGGACAAGAAGACAGGCTCATGCAACTTAATAGACTAGATGAGTATCACAAGTCTACACTTCATAACACAAAATTGATTCAGAAGCAGCGAAAAAAGTGGCACAAAAAATTAATCAAGGACAATAAATTTTCCATTGGTGGTTGGGCCCCACTCTATGATTCATGCTGTCAGAATACCTCAAGAAAATTTTAGACCCGATGGCTAGGACCTTATGAAATAATCTCAATTTTTGATAATGGAGCGGTTCATCTTTCCACCATTGATCCTTTGCAATTAAAACTGCTTGTGAATGCACATCGCCTCAAGATCTACCACAAGCCCACAAGTTGAGAAGAATTCCTATAGTAGTTCTAGCACACTGATAATAGTAGCACTCTTACAACAGCAACATCTGGGTCTTCCGCCCAGGTTTCCACTAACCCTTGATTTTTATCAATGATTCCATAATAAACATTTCACTCCCAGTGACATAATTTTTCCATAATAAAATCCACCTCACCTCCTCTCTCTACCATGTTCTTTCATACCATTGCATCACTCCATCAATGTATGTTGCATACCAGAACACTCTTCCTATAGCACTCCACAGGTTAGTGACACATACCTTCGTTCACACATTATTTTATTCATTTTTATTAAAATTTAGTGTTCTTTTTCTTTTCTACTCTTGCACGCAATGTCTTGGAGGGACCCATGCCTTACACTTAGTTGGGGGGAGGGATTATCCAATATTTGTTGGAAAATTAAAAATTAGCATGTGAAGGAGGAAATTTATTTATTGTCTTTTCAAAATGATTGTCGTCATGTGTGAAGTCATCTATCACCCAGTGATTACTTCATCATGATTTGATGTGAAAGTAATTAAAAATTTTAAAAGACAAAGTTCAATTAATGATGGTATTTTTACAACATGTTTAGGGTGGTAGGCCTTAACATGCGCAAAAGTATTTATGAAATATCATTCACTTTTAATTACTTCAAACCTGGAAGTAAATGATATTCCGTACTCCTATTTTCTTGTCTGCATTACCCTGAGTCTGTTGTAATTTCCATTTTGTTTTAGCTTCTGTAGAGATTCTATGCAAACTTTTCTATTAATAGCAATGGGAGGAGACCTTCAGAGGCATGAGATGATAGACCATGGAGTTCTACTTGGAGAACCAGCCAGTTGTGAGAAATTTTGAAGAAGAGGATGGCTGGATTACTGTCTCAGCCTTAATGGATTTAATGAAGTAATTGCTATGTAATTTCTAAACACTCTAGATAATGGGTTTGCAGTGGTAAAGGGGTTACGAATTTATTTTATAGAGGATGTTGTGGAAGATGTAATGATAATTCTGTAGGAAGGAGAAAAATAGTCCAAAGATGTTGATTTACGCTCAGCTAGGACACAATTCACCTTGCATGGTGATCCATGGTTAAACATTGACAAGAACCAGGGTACCTTAAGGGTATCATTGTTCATGGAGTACATGCAGCTAGCTACATTCATCATATCATACTTCACCTATGAAGGCCATTACAAATATCTCCACAGACTGCATTTCAAGATCTTGAGTGCCCTCCACCATGACAATAGACCGGTAAATCTACCTAGCTTTTTATTTAACATTGTGAAAAAACAAGCTTCTCTAGTTCAATCAGGAAAATTTTAGTCTATTTCCCATCATTCTTTAATCAAATTTATTTTAGAAAGGGAGTTAAATAAGGAATCGATTGGGAATTAGGATGAATTTTTAGAAATGAATGAAGTGGTACCTAGAGTGGCCAGCCCTAGAGGCCAAGGTATAGGAAGAAGGGTTAACACAACAATGGGGGTTTGCAAGGTAATTCAACAAACAGAGTCCATTCCTGAAGCCTCTTAATCTAAACCTAACCCATCTAAGAAAAGATCTTGTAATATTAGTACTCCTATTCCTAATAGGAAGAAAGGAAAAATAAGGGAGACCAATGATACCCTACATTCCATGACAACTAGGTTTTCCTTAGAAAAAGACAAGGGTAAAACCCTAGGATCAGAGGAATTAATTTCAGAACAATAGCCACATGGGGATAATATTAATAACATAGCTGATGAAGCCTTGCCCTCTTTTGAGGAAGTGACACCAGAAGAACCTCCTATAGAAACTATGGAGGAGGTGTCTGCGAGCAGGAGTAAATACAAAGATCCTCTTTGTTCTTCCCAAACCCCTGCTAGGAAGAGTGCAAGACTTTCTTCCAACATCAACAAAGATGACAAGTCTCCTATTCAATTTGTGAATATAGATTCATCTGAGTTTGTAGAGAAGTCCTCTTTGGAGTCAAAGGTTCAAAAAAGTACAAAAAGTGACACCATTTTCCACCATACAAATCTAGAAGCAACCGTAGAACCCAATATCGATTACATCCTCATAGATAGTGATAGAAGTTCTGAGGAGGCAAAGGAATTTTCTAATGGCTTTGAGGGGAAAGATAATTTTGATAATTCAGACAACCTACCTAATGATGAATTCCCCACAATTAATGAGGATATTGTCGAAATGGTGCTAGAACAAGTAAGAAAGGATGGGTTAGATGCACTAGCTAAAGTCGCTGAATCCTATCAAAATTATAAGGCAATAAACACTCTTGTTGCATGGAAAGGGGAAAATTCCACATAGAGTGAGGCAATAAAAACTCCTCATCCTAGAGTAGGATAGATTGATATCCTTAACTAGGGACCCACGCCACCTCTAGACTTATCTACACCATTAACATCAGGGTTGAGCTTATACCAGAATTTTGTATGGGAAAGGTCACAATGGAAGTTAGAAAAAGAAAAGTTGAAAAGAACCATTGATGAGCAAGCTCATCAATTAGATAAAAATATATATCAGATTGCAGTATTGGAAAGATGGGTTAAGCATATTACTTATTTGATTCTTGAAGCAAGGGCATGTAGGTCGCCATCTCCATTCTATACATTGTTCCTCAAGGAATAGTTTGTTAACTTTAAATTAACCATTATTGTAGAGGGGATAAATCCTTTAGTCTCAACACCTCATAAATTCTATGATGCATTTCAGTTAGCTCCCATTTTTATGTGAATTGTATTTACATAATCTTGTTGTACCCAATGACAGGGACTGGAATTCACTATTATATGTGGGAGATGTTCAATTAAGAGCAGTGATGTCTTGGATGTAGAATGAGATAAGAAAGGAACATCATGCCTTGTCATACAAAAATAGTGAAATTGATACACCTTTGTTGATGCAGCCTGAAGTTTAGCATTCCAGATGAGCTTTTCAGGACTGGCTCTTGGTCACTATGAACCCAGGTGGAGCCACTAAGGTCCATCCAGTCAGAGAGCAAGCATATACAGACTAGGAACTACATTCATCACATAATATCGAGGCTGCAATCTCTGCTTCTAGGCATAAATGGGTGAGGATGTTCCATGATCTTAAGGTTGATGAACCTCATTCTTCATAGAATTTAACTCTTTCCACCCGCCAAGTTCCATGGTATATAATGTTGGGTAGAACACTACGCAATTACTAGATTCCATTAAGGTTCCAACCACCTATTCTCCTGTAGCCTTTGTTAGCAGTAAATGAAAGTACAGAAGAACATGACATGGCTAAAGAAGTGTAGAGGTGGGAAATACTTTGGGAAAATCATGGGTATTTCAACCATATTGTTGATGAGTCCAGAGAAAACACTACCAGTGACCTAAGGCTGTGAGCTAGGATACTCAAATTCATGATTCCTAAGGACCAGTAATAGGACAATTGGGGGGAAATGATGGGCCTCCTTAGAGTCCATCTTTTCAAATGCTTTTTATTTTCTTTCTAGTAGTTTACTTGTAGAATAGATACTTAAACTTATGGTTTATATGTATATTTTGTATATGTAAGGACATAAGTAGTAAAATGGATAAAAAGGGAAAATATTATATTTTCTTAGAACTGAAGGATAAATTGATAATATGCAATAGTTATATGCTAATGAATGATCCTATTTTCTCTGCTATGTTTGTGGGTAGTTTCCTTCCTATAGCCATGTGCCTTGCAAGAGTATTAATTGGAATCTAACACTTCTTTCCTGATACTAATGATGAAAATATGTATGTCTTGGAGGTTGTGTGTGCATTGATTATGTGGTAGGGATCAGTCATGGTCAATTAAAGATTAGCATTGTGATGCTAAAGAAGTCAGAAGATAGTTGTTTCTGCAAATACATCATCATGTTGAAGAGGTTGAGAAAGAGGTTGAAGCAAGTTAAGGCATTGCTACAAGATCTTCATGGGAAGAACAGGTCAATTCAGTTTCCTATTAAAGACAGTGTGCGGATCTAGAGGCACCACGTACTATATTCTGGGAAGACTAATTCTCTATGGCTAATATTTCTATTATGAATCATTATGAATCTGTAATGATCCTCATTAATGGAGTGATCTTAGATTTAGGGATTAATTGTAGATTTCCTTTAAATAAGATGACTATTGTAACTCTTTGGAGTTAGTCGAGTTAGTAGTTATTTCTGAATAGAAGTTGATACAATTGTTATACTGTTTATCCAGTGTATTTTCCATGAATGAATATAATGCATAGGTTGAGTTCAATTATGATATCTTAATTGTGTTTCCATTCACTCATCCAAGGGGCCCCACTTGGTGAGTGAATTCCCTTGTTAGAGTAGAATTCATTTCCATGTTTTGGAGAAGTAAATAGAACTCTATTGTTCCTGCAGCCACTAGTAACAGAACTAGTAGAATGTTCCTGTAGCATAGGTAGGTAGAGTAATTCCTATCTATAATTACTATTTTCCTAGAGTAAGAGAATTTATTTGAGTTAGCATAGATTTCTTGAAGCTTAATGCATTTAAAATTCATAGGTTTAGCCATGAGAATCAATGGAGTTTGAAGCATATACTTTGCAAATGCCATTCCAAGTTTACGTCCTTGGTAAATAATTAAATGAGACTGAATGATCCACTTAGAAACCTTTTAGGGTGTCCAATCCTGAAGTTAGTAGTCAAATTCTATGGGTTTGTAAGACAATTTTTTAGCCAAGCAATCATGGTGGTCTCTAAGTATTGAAAGAAAATAGAATATTCTCTTGAGGATATGAGACTTAATGTTGGTCGTCCGATCTTGTTTTCATCTCATGATAGTCGTGAGGTCTCATTGTAAACTCAGAGTTAATGAAATGCTTTTACAATTTAGTGACATGAAGTTTTTCAAAGACTGAGGGTCAAAATCTAGTCAAACAGGGGAAAGTAAAGAATGAACAGAGATAAAGAGAAAGATAGGAGATCAATGATTATGTTTTAAAAGGAAAGATCAAAGATTCTATGGGCCATTGAGATAAGTACCCACACCACCTATGACCATGGCATATTCAAATATTTAAAATTCAAAAGATCTGATTTTAGAGCCCATGGTGGTGGCATGATTTTTTAAGATACAGACAAAGAGATGGATCAAGCAACTTCTTCAGCTACATTTATTAATTATGGAAAGGATTTTAAAAGAAGATTATGTCACCGTAGATATTTCTATGCTACATTAATGAGCAGAATTGATAGATTTAGGGTTTCTACATTGTTTATGCAAGATCTATTATAACCCTAATTTATAGGATTTGGATTGTCTCCTAAGCCTACGTGCTAGAGGAGCATGTATATAAGTTTGTTTTCAAGATTTTTAGCTTAGAGTTTTCCCAGTTGGTACAAGATTTCCTGTGGCATCTTATTTGCCCTCAAATATTCACTTCTTGTAATCTTTCATTGAAATCTAGGTTTTGTATGAGCTTTCTCTGGCATTTCATCTACCCTCAAGCTTTTCTTTATTTGTGTTTCTCTTGCTGAAATATATATTATGTCTTATACTAGAGAAATCTTGGAGTTCCTAAGCCTTCCTTTCTTTTAGCATCTTTGTGTACTACTGTGTGTGATTTGATTTAGGTTTCCCTATGGATTTTGTTCATCCCTAGCTACTTTGTCTCACTCTTGGGCCTATTTTTTGAAGTGAATGTCTGTTTGTAGGTCACAGTCTGTGTCTAAATTTTCTTGGGAATGTTATTACCTGTGAAATTTGATCTTTCCTCCAATACTCTCTTTCTATTCTAGACCTCTTTGTGAAATATGTATGCAAGCCTATTCAGAAAGATTGTGTTCTATTAGATCCGAGAACCTTCATGCTAGTTTGGTTACTATTTCATATTTCAAGTTACCTTTGGTGTATGACCTAGTAGGAAAATTTTCTTTCATTCATTTCCCTTCAAGCACTCCTTCTATCCCTTTTCCTCCAAGTTTACTTTCAATGGTAAAGAGAAGATTAGGTGATTATCCAAGAGGAACCGACCTAGAATCTAGAGGCTTCACTTCAAGTTAGCATAGGTCCCACAACCTTGAAGTGATTCCTATGTTATACTAGATTATAAAGACCAAGAGAGCTTGAATAGGATGCAAATTTAGTTTATAACACTTTTATAGTGATTTGCTTCTTGGGATAATGGATGATTCAGATAACCATAAATCTTTAACTAGACTCAAGGTGAAAATATTTAGACCAGCTCCTCCATCAATGAGGACTCTTTTGACATGGTGATTTTGGATCAAGACCTCTATATGAAATGGGAGGTTTTGAGGATGATTTATAGACATGTCATTTTTCTCAGAAAATAATAGACATTGAAGTGCAATAAGATGACCCACCATGTTTTGAAACCTTTCTTCCTCCAAGTTTTCAGGAACACTCATTTCCAAAAGGGATTTCTCCTAGATTTCCTTATGATTAGGCAAAAGTTTAAGTAGCAACAAGATAGAAATTTGGGCTGGTGTCTTTTGCAATTGATCCACTAAGCTATAGGGATTCATTGAAGAAGGTGTTTGTTTTGTCAAAGTGGTTTCTTGAGTAGGACCAAAAGGTTTAGGAGCACTTCCTTGTAGGGTGATCCTTGATGCTTTCTCCATAGTAACAAAATTAGAGGTCTCTTTACTAGGTTGTTCCTTAACCACCATAACATTGATAGTATTTTCATGTTCAGAGCATTGATAGTATTATCATAGATATGGGTAAAGTTGACTTTGTTGTTACCTCTTGAATTATTTCCATTGTTGTTAGTGTTTGAAGATTCCCCTTTCTCATGTTTGAAGAAAGGTGTTTTGAAAGTTGTTTCATCTTCATTATTTTGGGGTCCTTCCACTTTGATCACTCCATTGTCTATGAGGTCTTTCACCACATGTTTCAATTGCATACAATCATTTTTCTTGTGCCCTATATTCTGATGATATTCACAATGGTTTGAATCACTCCACAATGATGGTTTCACTTGTGGCTCATAGGGTTGAGATTTAGGTAGGTCAATAATTTTATTCACAATGAGAGTCCTCAATGCATTTTCAAGAGGTTCCCCAAAGAGTGTGAATTTTCTTTTAGGGGATGGAGCAAAGATTGGCTTAGGCTTGTTAGCCTCTTGGTTGTTCTAAAAATTGTCTTTGTTATTGAAGGGAAACTTAGGTGCTTTAATCACATTGTTAGCTTGGTTTTATCCTTGTGTGAGATTGAAGGGAGTAGATTTTAATTTGTTTTCTTCCACAACACCATCATTTACCAAACCCTTGTTAGTCTTCTTGAGCCAAAACTGATTGTTATTAGGAGGACCTTTGTTGTTGTTGTGAGAAGTGTTATTATTAGAATTTATGTTGTCTTTGTAGCATTTGATTTATCCATTTTTCAATAAAAATTTCTTTGTTGTGACTCTATTTTCAATTAGGTCTTAGAAAGAACATGTGCAATTTAATCTCAAATGGTAATTCATTTTTGTATTCAAGTTTTTTATAAAAATATCCATCTTTTCCTTTTTTGGATCACCTCGAGGGTATCGAGAAAATATCGCTCTTCACCTTTGTAGGAAAAGTAAAAACCATTATCCATCGCATTGTTTCATATTTCATAAGTTAATAATTGTGACTTCATGTTTGATGTTATAATAATAATGTGTCACAAGTTTTGAAGCCAATTATTCAAAAGTAGGAATACTGGAGGGTAGTTTAGAAAACCACTCCATCACCATTCCTCCAAGGCTTCTTGGAAATAATCGCATTGAATAAGTGGTTTCACGCATGAACTCCAAGCTCATTGCATAAAATTCTCGTGGGTGATCTTATGGATCAGATACCCCTTCGTATTTGTTATAATTGGGAAAAAATATATTAGTAGGGAATGTCACCATAATTAGGGTTTTGTCAAATGGGAAAGGACATAATGCTTCAATTGAAAAGGGTTTAGAAACCTCCATTTATTTCATGTTGTCTAATTACATTTGAAATAAGTTAAACTATTTATTCATGATGTCAATGGGATTAGTCTCATATTCTTTCTTTTTCAGTTGATCAACATCATAATCATGGGGAAGTTTTACCCCCACTTGTGCTAGGTCAAAGAAATACTTCTCCCAATCTATTTCTAAAACTTTCTCCATGATTTTCATGAAGAATGGACTTTGTACCACTTTGTTTATTCTTTCCTCAGTAGCCTCCTCATCTTGAGAGTCATTATTACCTCCATTGTTGTCCACCCCTTGGTTATTAGGGTCAATTCCTCCTCCATTATTCCCATTATTATTGGCATCTATATTTCTTCTATTTTGGTTGTTAGTGGTGTCCTTTTTGACAATATTAATAAGGTCAGATCCATATTACCAAAAGAAAAAGAAATCCTATTTGGTTCTACCTCTTTTGTAGGTTCAACCGTTCATTGTGGGGAAGTGAATGTGTCACTTGGGAAATGAATTTATTGCATCAAATATGTACCATCAGATTGCAAGGTAGACTAGATAAAATGGGATCTAGTAAAAGCTGGCATTAGCATGAATTGAATATTTCTTGGCTTATCTCTTCGATCAATCCCTAAAAATGATTTTTTTGAAGTTTTTCAATTTGAGGGAATCTGATCAATCCAAAATGATACACAGCTAGAACTCCCAAAAGGGTATCCAATTATGAAATCAAAATTTGTCCAAACCCCTGGAAAATGCCCACTATTTGACCTTCTCAGTCTATACGCGTTGTTTGATTGTTGGTACGTGTTATTTAAATGTTGTTTAGGTTCTCACAACAATGATCTTACACGCTGATTTGAAAATTATTGTGTTATTTTATTGTTGGTACATGGTACTTGACAGTATTACGTACAACTTGGAAAATTACCACGTGCATTTTAAAAATTGGTACATGCTACTTTGGTTGTTAAGCGGCACAAAACAGTTTTCACACATGAAAATAATATTGGTAGGTGTCACTTAACCAGGAAAAATTTATCCGTGACTGTTTTATGGAATTCAAAAAAAAATTAAACTTATGATCAGATTTTAAGGATGTTTTCTTGTTTGAAAATTTTAGAAACAAACACAACACACACATAAAAGCTTATTTATTTACTCCTAAAACAACACAAAGTGTATGTTCTCAGACATTTTCCTGGGGCTTTAACAAAAATAACTTCCAAACAATCTACGTAGGGTCAAATTGGCTTGTAAATAATGACTTTAGAAGGTGAGCTTACTACTTAACTAGGTTTTAATTAACTTCTGTTTAAACAAATGATGAGTTTTTATAACCCGATTACAAGGGCCTCCCACACGCATAAAATTACTATTTTGCATAATCCTAAAGGACTACTAGAGGAGGTGAAAATTCTAAACTTCAGTTTGTCACCCACCCTTTTGAGGATGATGCATTTTTATTATAATGGGTTAGATTTACCATGGCTAAGATGGTTGTCTCCCACTTGGGTCATTCCCTCTTACCATCCTCATAAGGATGTACTTGGGAAGCAGGTCCTCTATAGCTCTAACATGTTCATATTAAAGCAAGAAATGAATTGAATAGGTAGGTTTAGGAGTTTCATTCACTCAAAGAGTGAAAAGTATATCCCTACTACTTTCTTCTCTCCCAAACACATTTAACAAAGTTAATTCTGACCTCTTGACAAGGAGGTTTTAAAAATCAAATGTTTGGTTCATTCCCTAACCTTTCTTTCTATCACCAAATCTGACATGTTTGGTATTTTGATCAACTTCAAGAGTTGAGAGCATAGGCCTAATGTCTCATTTGGTGAACAATAATATGTTTTTTCCTAATTATAATAGTTTGGAGAATGAATGCCGCAATTTAATCAAATGCAAGCTTGTTGAGAGAAATACCTTTTCAAAGCTAGCAAAAGGCTAGGCACATTTATGAGTATTTTTCTTGCTTTTTCACTTACCTATTGGTGATTGTTCCCTCTCCTTCTCCTCCAACAAAGTTAGCCAACACAACCAACAAAGTGAAAGAAAAATAAAGAAATTGAAATGATAAAGTTTAAGGATACTTTATAAATTGTAAATTCTTTAAAGATCCTAAACAAATGTATCTCAATTTAATGTAGGAAACTTGATTTTATAAGCATTTACAACCTTAACATAATGTTCAAAAATCTTTTCCTCTTCTCCCAGGCTTTCCAAAATAATCAAATTATGGATTTCTTTTACATGTTTTGAAATGATTTTTACCTCTTTGTCTTCCTTGTAAACTCTTTTCTCGGGTTTCTTCACCTTTGGATGCCTTCTCATCTAAAAATAAAAAAATACATTGTATTAATTCTTTGTTTTTAATAACCTGCAAGCTGAAAAACATAGAGATCTCTACTCATCATTTAACAGGATAATACACGCTGCTTTAATGTTGTCTATGTGATATTTTGTAGAGCTATACGCTGTATTTGGAAAATTAATATGCACTACTTAAAATAGATCGGGCATAAAATAGAATTGAGAAGGTGTTCCAATAGAGCAACAAATGCGTTAAATGAAAGATTGCATGTGCTAAAGCAATGATGTCAGGCGCTACTTGACTGTGTAAAGGCATGGATTCTCTGTCAAAGGCATCACTTAAGGTTTGGAATGCATTGAAAGAAGGTAAGAAAATAAAATAGAAGTGATTCTAGGCTTGGCTTTGTTGTGTATACATGTCATGATTTACCTCACATGCATTGATTTACCCATAAACTGCAAAATGCAACAAAAAATGTGACAAAAATATACAAATTATGATGAAAAATGGAAATTAGAGGCTCAAATCCCCATGGTGGGTGCCATTTGTGTATCTATAAACTATACCTTCATGAAATTATTTTGAATTCTATCAATTCTATGGAAATATAATCTAAATTTAAGCAAAGAATTGAAAAATAAACAAGAAACATTCCATGGTTCTCTAACTAAGAATTCTAATGAAGCTCTCAACCTTAATCTCCATTAGTGACAGTCCTTGAATGAGAAATAATGATTGATATGCCTAATCTAGCCCTCAAATTCCTCAAATTGTTGTACGATTCATTCAATTTTGCTCTCACAATTCTGAATTATGCTCAAAATGATTTCTCTATAGTGTAGATGCAATTTCTCATGAATGTATAGGATCTTAAATGCTCTCAAAAAGCTTGGTATTTATAGGATTTCCCAAGGGTAGGGGGTAGAGTTAAGTTGATCATGATTTATGTTTGGTTGAGTTGAAAGTTTTCAAATGGTTTCAAATGGAGAGACCATTTAAATGTTGGTCTCAAAGGTTGGGACAAAGAGACAAATTGAGTGGTGAGGATGTTAAAGAATCAAATAAGTGATCAAGATTGCAAAGTTTGGAGTGATCAATGTGATTTCAATTCTTAATTCTCATTACCTCTTCAATTTCTTGTCTCCTTTGTTGAAATAAAATAGGATTTAACTAATTCAATTAATTAATTAAATTATCCATGTAAGGGAATGGGTTGAATTTGATTTTTTTATTTAAAATATATAAATAATTGATTAAATCAATTACATAGTTTTGATTAATCCCTTTTAGGATTAGATTTAATTAATTGATGTCTTTATTAATTGATCCTTTGATTTTGATTTGATTTAGTCCCTTTTGATTTGATAAGTACACCTGACCAAATTTAGGTGTCTACATAATCATTTTCTTTAATGGATTTGAAAAACTTATCCATCCTTGCATCCTCAGGATCTAATTCTTCCCTTGGTTTTATCTCTTCTTCTTATTCAACCTCTTCTTCATGTTACTCTTTTTCAGTGTCTTCTTTCCTCCAATTCATTTTCCTCTTCATCTTTTCCATCTCTTCCTTCATCTTCTTATTCTCCTCAACATACTATGCCATAATCTTGGAAAGCTCAACATTGGTCATTCTTAGAGGCCTTCCTTGAGCCTCTTCTCCAAATTTGTCAAAGTTTTCTTTAGACATATAATCTTACCATTCTCCCAAAGGATACTACTTTCTATGATACCACTTGATGCATAGAAAGTGGGGATTCTCAACTTCTAATACAAAACTTGTCAAAAATGCACTAAAGAATGGTGTTAATCCACAATGTACCTTAGTGTACCCAAAATGGCTTGAAAGTATCAACCGAAGGACTCAACCTTCCAAATGCCTCAAAATTCTTCTAGGGGTATCTAGTAGCCCAATCCAACCAAGTTAACCTTCTTCCAAAGTCCCAAGTGCCCAACTTATAGGAAGACTCCAAACACTGTCCTAATGGGCTTAAATCCCTATTAGGTATGTAGTGACTCTTTTTCTAACATTACACAAAAAATTCCTAAAAGAATCCTAAAATAGTTTAGGGATTCAGACAGGTGTTATCCAAAACTTAGTAACATCTATTTTGGACCAAAACATTCTACTGTCCAACTGTGACTATTTTTTTAAGGGCCAATTACTGCACTTTTACAAAGAAAACCTATTTAATACTCAACCCCTCACCTTGGATATTTCAATAGATTTATAAAATGACTTAAATTAAAGGAAAATGAAACTAATTTGGTTCTACTAGCCTTCTACATACCAAAGCCCCAAATTGCTCTTTAAAACCCCTTAAAACTAGGGCATGCTTAATGTCAATCCTCCCAACTCAATATCAGCCCAATATTGGTTGATTCACCATTATAATAACATATCCTAATGGATTACAACATAAAATAATGCCCTTATGAAGGCCAAACTCCTGCTACTACACCTTAGCCTCAATTTAGTGATCCTTTAATGAAACAACCATATGGTGATCACCCAAATTCAACCACTTATCTATAAACATTTGTTAGGTTCATATTATACATGTTAATTCATGACCATCCCATTAGAATCAAAGAGAAAGAATTCATGGAATGGCCATTATGTCACAAATGCACTCAAACTATTAAGTAAATGCAAGGAACTATTATACTGCCAGTAGCAAATTGATTAAATACAACAAGTCTACCTTAGATCATCCACAGGGCTTGTATGTATAAAATTTGTACTCAATTCATCCAAGCATCAAAATCAACGAATAAAATTATTCAATCATGCAAGAACACAAATAAATTACTAAAAAATATTGTTTATTTCATCACAATCTGTACAAATGATGTATTTTCTATACTATCTTTCTCCATATGCCACATCCAGGATATATAGGATGTAAAAAAATGGTTTCACCTGATTCAATTAGTTTCTCATGCTTACAAACTTATTTAACCCCTTAAATAATGTTTCCCTCCTAATTTTGACTAGTTTTTTTTTTAGGCAAAAGTGGATGAGCCACTAAATATAAATATTAGATAATAAAAGATGGTTCAAGAGGTCATTCGAGAAAGAACCAGCAAGAAAACCTAGAATCCTTGCTTAGATACAATACATTATTTATATTCAAGAAAAAAATCACCACCCTTCTACATTAGTCATTCTTTCTAGTCATTATTTATATAAAATCATCTAGCTGGTTCAAGTCATTGGTACTGTCGATAAGGTAACCCTGCTAGCCAGGATCACTTATCGATTATCTCGGTCAGTCCGTCAGTGTCAGTTATTTGTAGCATCAGTAACATTTTTTGTTGTCATCGGTGTTAGTTCTGGCCATTATCGGTGTTGGTGTTAGTTCTGGTAAGTGTCGGTGTTGGTTCTGGTCAGTGTCGATGTCGGTTATGGTCATCGTCAGGCACCACTAACACTGATATCCCAAACCATGGTATCTGACCCATAGACAGCCCAAAATGAAATTTTATATCTTCTCAAGCCCATTATAACAAAAAATTTAACACTCTACAAAAATAAGCACAGTCGAGGGATGAACTATATCAATGACTATACATATTTGCAAAAATGTTCTTCACCAATAGTTACTTGCTTTACTCTTGCATCGCAGCATCATCTGCAAAGTGATGTGATTGGTGTGGCCACTCCACAACCGATGCCATTGCTCCTTCCTCTGTTGCAGCCATATCCCAACCGCAATCTACCATACCCTTCTACTCATATGGTGTCGTATATCATGGTCCCCAACCTGAAGAACCTCCAGTTGGTTCTGGTTCTAGGGATTTGGTAACCCACCCATTTACATGTGCTTCCTGATTTCTACCTTCCCAACCCAAATTGGTTGCAGCACCCGACGCCCATTTGGATGCTGCACCTGACACCCAATCCAAATGGTGGGAAGTTTGTAAACTGGGTCTATTCTCTAGGGCCCAAATATCTTTTCATTGCAGATTGAAGCTTGGGGTTTCTTCATGCCTTACATGAGGTCTCTGGGGATTGATGTGCCTAGGCATCCCTGATAAATTTGGTAACCCCAGAAGGTCTGTCAATGCGAGAATCGTAGCCATTGTTTTCCCCTCCAATAGCGGGCCAAGGACATGCCCATTCTCTTGGAGTGCATTTCTCATGATCTATGCATTCTGCATTTCTATTGCCCTCTTGGCTCCATTAAATGCCACTAAGAATCCATGGTTGTGTAGAATTTGATGTGTGGTAAACAAACTCCCAATCAACACGTGGCCATTCCAGAGGTCATAATTTTGCATAGCATGCTTTAGTTTGTTGGCAACCCAAAACTGCTTGTGAACCACTTTGAATGCCAAAATTTCTAATAAATGAGGGGACTGAAGGAGGTCCATTGCATTCGATAGAAATATAGACACTAGCTATGAAGGAAACATAAATTGTTTAGTTTGTGGTTTGAAGTTCTCATGACCTGTTACCTGTATGATTGCACATCGAATGGCATCAGACTGCACCAGAAACATTTCATCCATCTCTTGATCATTGATGCGCATTGGGAGAACATATTCATTTATGTTGGATGGAAGCCAAATTCTATAATTTTTTGGCAATAGTTTGGAATGATGGGTAGCACAAGACCGGAAAGTAACACATACCTCTACCATACAATCCATACTCTAATGCTTGTGTTACACATTCTGTCATGAAGCGTTTAAATAAGATATGCAGAGTGCTTTGATGGCTTCATCAAGGCACATAAATGAGTGTGTCTTTATTGCAATTAACTCTGAATTGACACTATTTGCACTCCAGATTTCCCTGGTTGAAGGCGGGCACGCGCAATGGATATGGTGACAATAAGTTCTGGGATCCACTTTTTTAAAATGCCTAGCTTTGCATCATAATTGCATTAATTAGGTGTACTTTCTTTTTCACCTTGAGATCAACCCATCACCTATTAAAGATCGTTGTTCATTCTAGAATTCAATTTCCACATGGAGGATTAATTATTTTACATCACCTGCATACCTTTTCTCACCTTGATTACCACATACCCTCATGTGTGCATGTTGATGACATCATCTATATGCTTGAAACCGATCCTGTCGCCAGCGTACTTTGCAACTATGTGAATGTTCATTTTATGCATCATTATGTGCAATGCTCGATTGATCTAATTCCACTAATCTATTTAATTCACACATATCTCCTAGGATTACACTTGGCATTATAAGTGTAATATCCATACCCTCATAGCCAAAGTTGGCTAGATAGTCTGCAAACCAATTTCCTTCCCATAATGTATGGGAGAGGAATGTTTTTGAGAAGGTGTCCAATAATCACCAAATTTTCTTCAGGATGTATTCTAGTTTCCAGTTGTGGGTAGATCTTTTGATGCATGCATTAATTATAACCATGGAGTCACCTTCAACATGTATGTCGGTGATTCCACATTTTTTTTCCAGTATTAGTCCTGCAAGCATTGCTTGTGCTTCTACTATATTATTTGATCCTACTGGAAATGGGGATGAAATGCATGCTACTAAATTTCCATGTAAATCCCTGATGCATGCACCCAATCCTGATATTCCTGGGTTACCATGAGATGCTCCATCAAAATTTATTTTCATTACCTATTGATCAGGGGGATGCCATTTGATATTTGATCTATCAACTAGACTTGGTACCTTTTTAGATGCACCCCACCCCATTGGTATACTGAGGTTCCCCCAAGTACTCATGATGCTACTATCCCATGATGACAGTACTGGATTGTATCCACATCTAAAAATGCTGGCATTTACAACTTTCGATATTAATTTTTCTAATCCTTGTAGAACTGTTTCTAAATTTGACTACTCATTTCAAAAAATCCTTTTATTTCTTTCCCACCAGATCGACCATACAATAAGCACTGGTGCACAGTTCCAGATATTTGCAAATAGTGAGCCATTTTGCAAATTAGGCCAAGACTGGAATAAATCCCACAATTTACTAGGCAAAGGGGTGTAGAAGCATAATTTTTTAAGAACAAAAGTCCAGCATTCATTTGCAAAGGGACATTGCAGGAGCAAATGGTCCACCATTTCAATCTGGGCATCACACAATTTACACTTAAAGGCTTGTGCAATTCTGAACTTTTGTAATCAGTCACTAGTGAGAATCCTGTTTCTTAAGGCTAGCCATGCAAAGCACCCTGCCTTAGGTAGAACAGCTTGGTTCTAGCAACAATTGTATGCTCTTTCCTGGACCTTATCATTTGCTAAGTTCTAAACAATTCTATATCCCTCTTGAATAGAATATTTTCCATTTTTTGCTGGGGCCCATACCAACCTATCTGCTTTGTCTAACAAGTAGATCTTCCTAGCTACTATTATGTCCTTGAGTGTTTCAACATCTTGTCTTGAAAGGTTTAGGTCTTCTGGATCCTTCTAGATGACTTTTCTTGAATAATATTTAATAGCCAAAATGTAGTTGATGAGGTAAATGCCCCATTTGTCTTTTGTAGTGTTTATAATATCTTGTGGAATCTCCAGAGATGCCAAGGCAGGGTGGCCACTCCAGGAGTCTCTCTAGAATATAACATTTGATCCACTGTTAACCTCCCATGTAACATATTTGTAGACCAAATCCCTGGTTGACATCATAAAATTCCAAATTGCAGATCCATTGGGTGGGTCTGGCAGGGATAATACTCTTGTTAGATTTTGGTTATCCAATTATTTCTTTTGCATGATTTGACACCATTTACTATTTGGTTTAGTATACATTTGCCACACAAGCTTTTTGCCAAAAGCTCTATTCCTATTATATAAATCATGTAATCCTGCACCTCCTCTAGTTGGTCCTTGTGACATATCCTAAAGTGAAATAAGCAGGATCTTATTTTCATTATTCATGTTCCCAGTCCATAAGAATTCTCTAATTATTTTTTGGATTTGTTAAATTATGGTGGATGACGCTTTAAGGACAACAAGGTAGTAATCAGGGATTTCTGAAAGAACACACTTGATAAGAAGGATTCTTCCTAATAAAGATAGCCACCTAGCCTTCTAGGCAAGAAATCTATTTTTTATTCTTTCGATGACCGAGGACCAGTATCCTAGTTTATTTGTTCCCACAAAGAAGGGGATCCCTAGGTAAGTTGATGGAAAAATGTCAACCGAGAACTGTAGGATTTAGACAATCCTATCTGATATGATCTGATTTGTGTTGAACAAGTAAATTTGTGATTTCTAGACATTCACTTTCTGTCCTAAGGCAACTGAATAGAGATCTAAGACATATTTAATTTTCTTGGCTTCTTTGACATGGGATTTACCAAATAGTAGTGTATCATCTGCAAATAGTGAATGTGTAACTGAGATGCCTGTTTCTCCAATCTGAGCACCGATCCATGATCCCAATGATTGTTGTTTCTTGATTTTTCTAATCAATGCTTCTACCATAATTATGAACAAAATGGGAGACATAGGGTCACCCTGTCTGACACCTTGAGTAGAGGAGAAAAAACCTGCTGTTGTTCCATTTATGATGACAGAATACCTAGCCCCTGCAACACAGGCACGTATCCATTTACACCAATGCCTTGAGAACCCAAACTGATGAAGGAATTGAAAAATAAAATTATAAGATAATCTATCATAGGCCTTCATCATGTCTAGTTTGATGACAAAATTGGAGGACTGGTTTTCATTAATCGAATGGAGGACTTCATGGGCAACCAGAGCTCCTTCCATAGTTTCCCTTCCTAGAACAAAACCTCCTTGTTCTGGAGATATAATTGAAGGGATGAGGTGTTGGAGTCTTAAGTAGATGGCTTTGGTTATGGTCTTGTAGGTTGTATTGCACATTGATATGGGGTAGAAATCTGCAAATGTGTTAGGATTTTTAACCTTTGGAATGATAGTAATGTTTGTAGTATTAAAGTATTTCAGCATACCCTTATTTTTCCATGATTCTTCTACTGCTGCTAACAATGCCCAGCCAATAATATCCCAGCATGTTTGGAAGAATAGTGTAGTGTAACCATCCGGGCCTAGAGCTTTGTCTGGAGGCAGTGAGAATACTACATTTCTGAGTTCCTGAATAGTAAATGGGGCCATGAGGATGTCATTATCTTGTTGTGTGATTAATACTGAAATGGCTTCTAGTATTTCATCCAGTTGTTCTTGTGATGGAGAAGGGTCCTGGTATGAGGATAGGAGGTTCTTGTAGAGGTTGACCCCTTCTTGTTGGATATCCTAGGCATTTGACAAGACCTTACCCATTGTGTGTTCTGAAATCGTGAAAATTGTGCGGGCTGCTCACTTCTGCTTGGCTAAAGCATGAAATTTTTTTGTATTCTTATCCCCTTCTCATAGCCATAGTTCATGAGATTTTTTTCTCCAGTATTCTTCCTCCCTTCTACATAGCTCTTCCCATTCTTGTTGTAATTTTTTTTTCTTAAGGTATGTGCCATTGTCCATACCTTTCTATATGGTTTGCTCATATATGTCTGCTAGCTTTTGCTTTACTATATCTTTTTGCTGAAAAATGTTTTTGAACACTTGCTCATTCCATTTTTTGATGTGGCCTTTGATGTATTTGAGTTTCATGGAAAACTGGTGCATTTTTGAACCATACACAAATGGAGAGCTAACCCACCATTATTTTAGTAGAGGGATGAAGTGTGGGTGTCTAAGCCACATTCTTTCAAACTTGAAGGAAGGTTTATGCCCCCTGAGTACGGCTGTATTGTCAATAGACAGCACTATCAGAAAGTGATCAAAACTCAGAAGAGATAATATTTCCAATTGGAATTGAACATTAATAAGCTTTCAATCTTGTGATATTAGAAACCTGTCCAGTCTAGAAGCTATTTGTGCAAATTTAGCTCTCTTATTTATCCAGGTGAAGGTTCCATTTGTTAGGATTACATCCATTAAGTTGTTGTCATTCAACAAAGAGTAGAAATCTTGTATGGTTGTTAGAGGAGAGCATATTCCACCAAATTTTTCCTCTAACTAGAGAATAGAATTGAAATCTCCTCCTAAAACTACATTGTGATCACTGTGGGTCTGAATTAATTGTGTTAAGTGTGCCCATAACTTCTGCTTATCTTGTGTGGAAGTGGGCCCATAAACATTAATCAACACAAAAGAGAAGTCAAAATTGTTCATCTTTAAAAGTTGCCAGTTAGAGTCCTGCCCAATCAGTCTCCCTTGGATGGTTTTTGGGTTCCATAAGATAGCTAATCCTCTAGAGGCTCCCATCCCTTTCTTGTGAATAGATGCCCAAGAAGCCCATTTGCCAACTGATTTTGTAAAGTTTTGTTGGGACATTTTTGTTTCTTGCAATAGGACAATGTTTACATGAATATAATCAATCATCGATTTGATTCTATTTCTTTTGTCAGCAGCATTAATGCCTCTGACATTCCATGAAGTGATCTTCATTAATGAAAAGAAGGACCTTTCATCCTCCTTGTCGATCTTTTGATGGAGACAAACTTATCATCCAGTGTGGATTGTATACCAGCTACTATTTCTTCCTTTGTTTTTGCACTTTTTGGTTTTCTGCCTTTGGACTTAGGTGTCTTGGTGGGCTGAGCATTTTGTGAAGGCATCTGCTCTATGGAGAGGATTTGTTGTAGTACATGAATTCCCTCTTGTGTAGGTGTATTCATTTTATCACCATCCTCTATGTGATCTTCCTCACCTTCGTCCCACTCTTGGAGCATTGTATTGGCACAATTAATGGAAGTAGGGTAGAAGCATACCTTCCACCTCTAACTTATGATCCCTCATGGAGTATACCAATGTTTTAATTGAAGGGTCCATTTTGTCAGAAATTTTGCCTTGTGGAAGATATAGAGGAAGGTCCTCTGTATCTATAAATTCATTGAAATCCACTTCTGCAGTCGCTACCCTCTATGCTCTTACTTTCTCAGTTGAATCCTTTAAATTTGTATATTTAGATATATCTGTTTGTTCATGCTCTAAAATGTGTGCTCCTTCTTCCTCAGTTGAACCTTGTAATTGATCAAGTTTGTGTTCTATTTCCATACAAGTTATTTTTCCAAAATTTTCACCTAGAAATACTACCCCATGACTATCTTGATTGTGAATAGGGATATTCTTGAAACATTAAATGATGTACAATGTTGTCAACATGCATATTTCTAGGGGTCGACATACTATCTATCTCTAGACCCTTAATGCAAAGAGAAGACCTAGAATCTCTCCACTACAAGTAGAGGGATAAGTACGAGAAGAAGTGTCATAGTAGAACAGAGAACCTTTCTACTGAGTTCCATGCTTGAGGCATTAAAGTATTGTCAATGGATACTTGAGTTTGTATTGGCAGCTTGGATTTACCTTGGGAAGAATAAATTGCTTGCAAGTTGTTATGAGTACATTCCAAAGGATCTGAGGTATGATCCGAGCATACTATGACCTCCGATGGATGGTCATTCTGACAATCTAATGTGAAGTGTCCAAGTTTACTTTGAAATTTGTGAACGGTCTCTGGTTGTTGGATGATAATTTGTTGTACCCAATCTCCCCATTTATATTTGATAACAATTTGATTAGTAAGAGCTTTGTGGCTATCAATTAAAATACAAACTCGAGCTTCTTGATGAGGGGCTTCAAATGGAATGAGGTCATGCCTAATGAAGATACCCACAATATTTGCAAAGAGCTCAATAATATCTGGATCTCTATATTCAAGTGGTAACAGAGGGAAAGAAACCCAGTGGGGGAAGAAACGTGCAAGTTTGGGATCAGGCTTAAAATTGGGGATCCAAACCATAGTAAAGAGGCCCGATCCTTTACAAAACCAGCTTTTATAATTGTGAACAAAATCTCTATCTTCTTTGGAGAAAAAGATGAGCATAAAATTTTTTGATATTGGGTCTACATAAAATATGTCCTTTAAGCTCACAAGCATCTGTAAGGCCCATTCTTGAATTACAGTAAATGATAGGTGATTTGGTGAAAGCTTACCTATAAGAGCCAAATGTTGAAGTGTGCCAATGTGCTCCTACAACATCTTATCTGGAAGAATGATTGAAGCTAAGTTAGGAGCCGAGTTGGTGTTGATTTGGGAATATTTCTTTTGCCAGACTTGCTTCAATTTATTTGGAATGAAGGGGTCTCAAGTAGGGAAATCACCCACAGAAGGCTATGGCATAGGCCCTTGAAGTTGATCATTCTTGCTCTTGGAAGATTCATCTTGACTTTGATTTTGTGATACAGGGGGGGTGCCTTCGCAAATATCAAAAATTGGCTATTTCTCTCTAAGGAGTTTCCTGGGCCTTTGTCAGTATCCATGTTTACCAGTTAGTAAATATTTTGGATTTGGAATTTTAGGTTTCCCTATTTCCCGCTCAAAATTATTTTCAAATTTTTTACCTAATTTACCCAAGGGTGGAGGTGGGTGGCCAACATCAGTGACATTTTTCAAAGTTTCCCTAGTCTCATAGGTTCAAAAACCCTCATAATGCTTGTGATTCGAGAAGTGAAAGTGAGGGTTTAAAAAAAATGGCTTGACCAGTTGAACAATGGCTTTTCCATGGAAGATAGATCTAGCTTGATTGCCTGAGAAATTTTTCTCTGCAAATGGTACTCAGGAAAACCCTACATTATCTGTGTATTTATTCTTAGCAGGTTGAACAACTGGCATAGCTCAAAAAATATTTTTAAACACATCAGAGAGATCTGCCTTTTGATCATATCTCCAGATCTAGTTGTGGGGCTATTGGTGATGCTATTGTCACTGTTGATCTGTCTACTATAACCATCACTATTGCTCCTTCTGCTGTTGCTGGTGCTGTCACTCCATCATTCCTCCTATTCGCAGAAGGTTTTTTTGATCAAAATCTTTCATGTATGAAATAATGGGAGTTCTAGTGCAGGGTATGGACATCCACCAAAGTACAGATGCAGTTCCCGAGTCTACAAAAGTAGATTTTTTGTAAGGACTATATGTTCTTAGTTGCAGACATTTCAACAATTATCTAGGTTTTAATTTTGACTAGTTTTTGAAAATTGAAAATTAAAACTCCTTATTTTAATAAAGAAATTAACTTCTAAACTCCACTAATGATCTCTTAAGGATCAAATTGACTTGTCTAAATGCCCTAAATTCCTTTGAGGCTCTTGCCAAGCCTAGGCACATTAAATCTATAATTTGGTACTATGGTCCTATTAGGACCATTAGGACATTTTACATTTTTTTTATATCATTATACTCAAATGCCATTATAGGCCTTAAAACATCCAAATTGAGTTTATTAAACCCATGAGTGACTCCATCATGCTTCCTTGGTGTCTTTATTTCCTTCATGTCCTTAGGTGATCCTACCCCAGAAATGAGTGATTATGGTGACCAGGATGAAATTTTTGATTCCATACCCTTCTCAAATGATCAATATTCCTCTAGTGTTGATTTTGAAGATTCTTGTAGCATGGAAATAACTAAGGTTTCTCAGGATGAACCAAATATGAAATCATAGATTACAGTTCATAATGATTCACCTAAATGTTTATATAATACACACAGGATTGAGAGTGAAATTTTGTTTTTTGATATCCAAGCATGTGCTATGGTAAATTATCATATTTCCAACTATAAGGTTGAGCTTGAATGTTTTAAATTTCCAATGCAATTGGTTGAAAATTCAATAGAATAGTTTGAGTAGATAGATAATGAGGGATATCATCTTTCATATGAACACTCACCATGTTGTAAGCATGAAGAATATGTTTTAGATTATGGAATTTTTTTTTTAAATGTATGATTTTGTGATGGCAAACGATGTTAGGTGTAATGACAGTGAAAAGTATAATAGTGAAATGAATAATGCCAATTGCTTTCAATATGGCCAAGTACTTGGCAATGAGTTTTTCAGACTAATTATATGGTTGGATGATGAGAATCAGACTTTTGATAGAGGTGAGAATTTTTTTTACATGTTTTGTGCCCCTTGGCCACCAATTGATTTTGTTTGAGTTTTACATACAGGTTTTCAATAAGGGACAAATTGGAAAAGAAAGGCATGTTGGTCTTCTCTTCTAGAGGTCTAAAATATCTCCATGCCCACAAGGGGCATGCATCCCCAAAAAGAGCCACTATTGGCACTTGCAAATTTTGAAAGAATTTGAGGTCATCATTTTGTGTTTGGCAGAGACCTATAGAAGCCATGGAAAATTGAATGCTACGCGATCACATGTTCTCCTTTTTTGAGTAGAAATTCAAAGAGGAAGGATAAAGGGATTTGTACAAAGATCAACAGCGAATGCGGCATCATCATTCAAGAACCTTTAATAGAAACAGTCAATCATCAAAGACTTGTTATGCATCTTGTTTGATGATATGATTGAGGGAACTTATCCCACATTGGTCATTTTGTGGAGTTACTTCTTGTTTTTATCCAAAAACACACAATAAAGAAGTGCCAAAAAGACATGAACTTTTTGGTAGACTTTTCATGTACTGGTGGTCAATTGGTAGGTAGCTTGGAAATTTTATGGGATCATGCTCACGTGGTGATGACATGGGAGAGAAACAACAAATGAACATGCACAATGTGGCTAAGAGGGTTAGTTAAACACGTTAAGAGGAAAGATGAATGGGCCTTCAGGTAGCATTCTCTTGTGTGCTTGCAAGATGGTATGACATTCAAGAACATAGGCTGCAAGTATGGAAGATTATGATTTGGTAAGATGTGTTTCTAATCATGAGGTTGTAAGGTTAGTCTAGTTGATAACTTGCAAGCCACAAGCTAGAGACAATGGTTAGTTGTGTAGTCGTAAGATTAGAAGGGGTTTGGGGTTTCAAGCTAGGAGAAGGTGAGTGGTATGATCGCAAGATCGTGGAGGTTAGAAGAGGTAATAAGGTTTAATTTGTGATGGTTCAATAGCTTGATGCATGGAAAAAAAAAAAAAGAAGGATCATGATGTTGTGAGGTTGATTGACAGTTAGGGGCTATTCTTGCAAGATTGTGAGCAGTTAGAAGAAATTTTTTTTGCATAGTCATTGTGGTTTGTGATGATTAGTAGGATTACATGCAACCATGCAATGAGAATAGGAAATTCCAAAACCCAGGGTTGCAAGGTAATGGAGCAGTTTGAAGTGGATCTGTGATGTTGTGATTGTATGCCACGTGTCTAAGATCATTAAGGAAAAAGGAGAGCAATCACATAGGGTGTTGGGATGATGAATGTATGGACTCAAATTCCTATTAAGAGTTTATGTGTGATAGTCAAGATAGTATTGACTAGGGTCATAAGTATTATTTAACTCCTTTCTTTCATTGATTGACCCTTTTCTATCAAAGATAGGTTGCCAGAGCTGGATATCAAAGCAAGTTGCTAGAAATGGATAAGCATCTCAAGGAACCCTTGTTAAAAACTTGTTTGATAATATTTGCATGAGAAACAAAAAAATATCTAGCAGATTGAATCTTCAAAGTATCATGGTGTTTTCAGTGAGAATCATAATGGATTTTGACATGTCTCTGATTTTATCCTTTTTTATGCATGTAGTTACAGACATTGAAAGGTGATTCTCAAGGTACATTTTATAGAAGTGGACAAGGATTTGGAGGTTATAACTATAACCTTTCCATGGCTTATTTTCCCAAGTGTTAACAAAAATGGATATTGTTCAGGATAAGATGTATATCTAGATATAATTGTAGAAAGAGTATTGGGACTAATTGCATGGGGAAGAATACACTATAGTTGAAGGGATATTAAAATGAAGATGGGTGGTTGAAGGGATATCAAAAGGTGAACTGTCTTGCAAAATCACAATTCATAAGAGTGTCACCTTTTTTATACCCTTTGACTCAAATATACTAGTTAGTTGGTTGGAGAAGAGAACAAGGAGATATTGAGTCCTTGGATTTCTATTTCTAAATTATTTTCAAAATACATTGGTTCCCTTGGAAGAGCTTTGATGATAATATTTCATCCTCACTTCTCTTGTATTCCAGCCATAGATTGTGCTATATTGGACCAGCTCTGATGTTTTCTTCTCCTGACAGTAATATTCTTATTACCAACTTATTCATTTGATGTGTACTTGAATCAATTAGGGGAGAAACTTACCCTATATGGAAATATTTTTAAGTTATCTTTTTGTCAAGCATATCAAATTTTTCTCAACAATGCAGGTTGGAGGTGCAAAGGATTAGTTATGTTGGAAGCAAAGTTAATTGTCTTCATCTGGTATTTTTGTGTCATGTGGTTTAAAATTGTAACAAGTCATTTTCTTTGGCCTAAAGCTTGTTGGCCCCCTTATTTTATAACATGGAATTTTAGGGCCATAAATAAGGGTTCCAATTTATTTCCAAGAGAGGTTCCAATACGAAAAATTGTTCTTCCATGTAAATAATGTGTGTTCAGTAGTAGGTTGCAGATGTAATATGTTCTTGTAATAGTTTGCTTTATGAAAAAGTGGTAGATCATTTAGTGTATGTTAACTTCTATCATCATGGAGTTGTCTCCATTTTTATGAATTTATATCATTTGAATTTAATGTATTTAGGATCTTCAATTCATCTCTCAAATCTCTTCGTAGTTGTGTTGTTTCAGCATAGATCTCTTTCAAGGAAAGGGATAAGTTTATTTGCCTGAAATATCAATGGTTTCAAGTGACTATATTTAAAATCTTACAAGTTTGAAATATAAAGGATATAGAAATTTGTATTCACACCTATCATGTATTGTAATACATGTTCATCGGTCTCTTCTAAAGGAAGGGTTAAATGCTTTGAGCAAGTATTTGTGAACTTGAATACAAGAATTGGATTCATAAGTAGAACTTTATGATGATATAAGTAGATTTGTTAATGCAAGGCATTGGCATATTAAAAGCAATCTCGTTGAGTTTGTTGTTCATATGGATTCTATTATGGTTGTATTTTTTACTTTGTAGCCCATGACTAAGGCACTGGTTTATGCGGCTTTAAAGCATTTTTTAGAATCAATCTCAAATCATTATCAAATCATTTTAATTTTATGTTGATTAGTGTAGGAATAGTCAGTTCTAGTTCTCAGCGTGCTTAATGAAAGTGGTATTTTGCATAATATTGGAAGAGTTTTAAATTCCTATTACCTATAGGTCTAATAATTCCACAAGTGTATGTCTACATGGTGTTTTTTAACCAAAGGTTTATTATACGTGCAAATTTATTTTATTAGGAAAACCCTCCCAAGTGTGTGGAACTCAAAGTGAAGAAGGCTTGTATTGCCTTGTTAATGTTGGCTTTTCCTGTCCTAAATTTGTAGATGATACATATTTTGTGAATTTGATGAAGAACCCTAGGTATAATTCCCATTTCCTCTTTTAGTATTGAGGGTTGCAAGAAAAATACCCAATAGAAAGAACTTAATTTCACCAATCATAGACATTTCAAATTAATTTTTCATTTCCTCATAAAAATTCTTACTCATTTCATCATTACCTCCAAAAATAATGTCATCAACAAAGACTTCAACAATAAAGATTCAATCTTCAGTAGCTCTCAAATACAAATGATTGTCTGCATTACCTTTTCTAAAACCAAGATGTAGTAAATACCTATCCAACTAAGCATACCATGCTCATACAATGACTTTTTTAACTTGAAAACCATGTTTTCATCATCTGTCAAAGAAAAGCCATTAGGTTGCTCAATGCATACTTCTTCCTCTAGATCTCCATTTAGGAATGTAGATTTCACATCCATCTGATATACCATAAAGTTCTTATCTATTGTATAGGCAAGGATCATTCTTACTTCTAATCTCATAATAGGAGAAAATATTTCTTCATTGTCTATGCCATCTTTTGTGAGTAGCCTTTACAAACCAGTCTAGCCTTATTTCTTACAACCATACCTTCTTTGTTCATTTTGTTATTGAAAACCTATTTAGTCCCTATAAAATTCTTATCCTTAGGTCTAGGATCTAGTTCCCAAGTGTTTTATTCTCTATCTGATCCAATTATTCCTACATTGCTTTTGTCCAAGATTCATCTCTACATGCCTCACTAGTAATTTTTGGTTCTACTTGTGAAATCAAACAAATCTCATTTTCCACTCTTGATCTTTTCATCATTCCTTTATTTACATAACCAATAATCTATTATCAGGATGGTTTTTCTTAACATACCTTGGTATTTTTTAGTCTTAGTAGGATCATTCAAGCATACCTCAATTTCATTTTCAACCTCAAGAGTTTCCTCTTGACTTTGAATAATCTCCCTGTCCTCTAAAATATGATTATAGTCATATACTATTTCCTAAATCTTAAACCTATCATCAATTATCACATTAGAACTTTAAAATATCTTCCTTAATCTCAGATTGAAACATTTATAGGCCTTACTCTTAGTGGAGTAACCAAGGAAAACTCCTTCATCACTTCAAGCATCAAATTTTCCTATTTCAACATCCCTTTTGATATAACTTTTTCAACCAAATATTCTAAAGTATTTTATAGTAGGAGCATGATTACACCATAGTTCATAAGGTTTCTTATTTGTACCTTCTCTGATCTAAATTTTTTGTAAATTGTAGACTAAAGTACCAACAACTTCTCTCCAATGCACATGCAACACATTCGCTTCAAGCAACATATTCCTGACAGCATCTAGTATAGTTTTGTTTCTTCACTCTGCAATCACATTCTTTTATGGTATCCTAGGAGCTGATGTTTACCTGTATATTCCATGCTCTTCACAGTAGGTATTAAAAATATCTGATGTAAATTAATAACTGATGGAAATTATTTTCCTCTATTTGGCCTCAAACATCTTATCTTCACACCTAATTCATTCTCAACTTTTTTAAAAAAACCTTAAATTTGTCGAAAGCTTTAGACTTCTCTTTAATAAATGCAACTGGTGTAGAGCACCTCCCATTTTGGTTTGAAGTTGGGTTAGATGTTGTTTAAGGTTTTTTAGGAGTCTTTAATGTGTTTGTAATAAGATCCACAAGTCTTTGGATCCAAGCTTGTCCTTTTTGTTTGTAAGAGCACAAGTTGCTCATAGTTACTAAGAGTTGTCAAATGGTCTAAAAAGTTGCTAATTTTGAGAAACTCTGGAAAATAGTATCCTTTAGGGTCCTAAGTGACCTAACTAGGGTCCTAGGATAGGTCAAAGAGAATCTAGTTGACCAAAAACATCAAAAATCAAGAAAGGCACAAATTGCTTAGCAACTATCAAAAGTTTCTCAAGCAACTTTTGCAAATTTTGCAATTTTGCAAAAGTTGTTTGCAAGAAGTTGCAAATCAAGAAATGGGTAGTTGTAACCACCCATGCTTGTGTATTTGAGCATGGGATGAACATTTTAGAGGTTAATGAATTTTTATTTGTAGACCACACATGTGCAAGTACTGTACATATGTTTTTTTGAGTTTTTCCTTTCAATTACAGTGTTCTACAATTTTGTACAGTTGTGTATAGATTAGGTTTTACAATCTGATTCCATGGGATTTGTGTATATATAATTCATACCTTCATGAAATAAAGTTTCTATCTATCAATTATATGCAAAAAATAATACAATTTAATCTAACAATTGACAAATAAAACATTTAACATCTCATGGATCTCTAACTAAGCTTTGCTAATAGAGCTCTCACCCTTAATCTCTACTAGTGACAATCCTAGAATGAGAAATTGATAAATATAAGGCCTAACTAGCTCTCAATTCTCTAAATTTCTATTAAATTTTATTCAAATTCTCTCAAAAATTCTCTCCATTATGCTAAATTGATATGATATACTCTCAATTTCTCTCAATTTTCTATGAAATATCTATAATTAGGATGCTTTGCATTCAAATTTTCTAGGATCCTTTATGCTCTCAAAATGGATTCTATTTATAGGATTTTCCCAAGTGTAGGGGGTAAAGTTACTTGATCATGATTAAGCCATGGTTGACTGAGATGCTTTTAAATGGTTTCAAATGGGAGGACAATTTAAATGTTTGTCTCAAAGGTTTGGACAAAGGGACAAATTTGAGTGTTGAGATTCAAAGTTCAAAATGAGTGATTGAGATTGCAAATTAGGAGTGATCCATGTGCTTTGTGTTCTCAATTCTCATTGGTTTCTCAAATTCATATTGAAATATATTAGGATTTATTAAATTCAATCAATTAATTAATATCCATGTAGGGGAATAGGTTCAATTTGATTTTTGATTTAAACTATACAATTAGTTGATTAAAATGAATTATAAAGTTTGATTAATCCCTTTAGGCTTATATTTGATCATTTGATGTCATTATTTATTTAATCCTTTTATTTTAAATTGATTTTCTCTAATTTGATTTATAAATGTCCATTTGAAATTGATTTGATCTATTTTGATGAAATTTAGAGCATTTGGCTAAGATTTGTAGATTTGCTTGCTAAGAGAACACCTGCTCAGTTTCAGGTGTCTACAAATGCCCCTCTTTCAATTAATGTGTGAATTCCATTGACTCAAAGAAAATTGCATGTCCTGATCACTGATTTGATGCTTTATTGATTGATTGATACAAAAACCTGATTGACTGATAACCTGATTTGATAGATTGATTTGAAAAAATGATTTGAAATCCCTGATTTGACTGATAACTGATATGAAAATCTGATTTGATAAGATGAAAAATGCCCCAGTGATGATGTTTGAAATTCCAATGCCCCAGATTTGATAATATTTGATGTAGATTTTGATTTAATACTATGATAATGCCCCCTCAGAAATGAAACAGATTGATCTCTAGATAGAAAGGATGATAAAATTGATAGAAAATAGATCCAATATATTTTCATTTCTAAAAAACATTGATAATGATCCTGGCAACAAAACATGCCCCAGTGTGCATAAAATGCATATTAGGTCAAATTATGTCCAACTGGGTCAAAAATCCCTCCAAAATTAGGTCAATTAGCTTAAATAGGTTAAAAACCTAATTTTACTATTCATTTTCACTTTTCACTCTTGAGCTTTTGCTCTAATCATGCTGAGACTAATAGTGATGGTGGTCCCTATTCAAGAGCATCGGTTTGAGTGAGCACAGCGGTATCAAAGACCTCCTGAGTATGGACCTCTCTTAAGTGTTTTTGACCTTCCTAGTGCATTTATTGCTTTGTTTGAATAACATTTATTGCATTTTTTCATGCTTTCTAGGATATATTAGTTAAAATGATGCGTAGCATGGGTTAAATGATGCGTAGGAAGGTTAAATGTCACCTTTGCATTGGGAAATGACACCTATGTGTAGCCAAATGCCGCATAAGATTAGGTTAGAATTTTTCTTTTGCTAATAAACTACCGCGTATAAAACCCTAGTGTGAAACGTCGCGTATGAGGTTTAAAATACCACGTAGGAAGTTGAAATGTTGCATACACTATAAAATGACACCTCCAATGTATCAAATCATGCCTAGAATCATTTAAATGATGCTTAGAATGAATTGATATGTACACTATGCCAATTGACGCCTTCTTTGAAAAATGATGAAAACCTGATTTAGGAAGCGCAAACTACTTTTTGATTGATCATCTGGATGACCAGATTGATTTCCAAGATAGATAGATGTGTTTGAGTAATGCGTACAAGTGATTAGGATACTAGGATAATCATAAAAATGGATGTTTGATTTATCAATCTTATAGGATAGAATACTGATTGATAGGATAGCTGATCATATTGGTTCCTTCTCAAGATCTAGAGTTAGGAATAATAAGTTGATGCGCTCAAAAAAGAGAAAAGGATTGATTGAATTGGTTTGATTGACTTAGAATGATCCACTGATATAATGATACTGATATAATTCCCTTGATTGCAAAATAGGCACATTTCTGTAAGTTATATGTACAAGATCTAGCATCTTGGATTGTTGACTTATCTAATGAGTTGACAGATCCAGAGTTACACATGATAGAGCAGTGCGGATTGAGTTTTATTTTAGAGCTTCTTCAGTTCTAGCTAAACCAACATTTACTGACAACTGTGGCAGAGCGTTGGCACTCTCACCACAATACTTTCCACCTTCCACTTGGTGAGCTGACTATTCCTCCTGAGGATGTCTATAGATTGCTCCACATCCTGACTAGAGGAGAGTGGGTTGACTATGATCAGGTTTATGATGAAAGTGTATGAAGATGCATGTTCACTGATGATGCAATCAGAGATGATACGATCACATGGGCACAATTTTCTGCATTTCCCACTTTACCAGCAGTTCTAGGTGCTGTGATAGGAGGTTTAATGCTACCTGACAAACGAGGTCATAGATTCTCAGTTGGATGGGGTCAAATTCTGGAGGATTTGATTTCACATCCTTAACAATTTGATTGGGGTTCTTGTGTCTTAGCACAACTTTACCATGATTTGGATGAGGTGGTTTATAAAGCGAGTGCAACTTTATTAGTCGGTGCAATATTATTATAGTTATGGACCTAGGAGCACATCCCTGTTACAAGACCTACAGAAGCTCATGTTCAAGGCTGAGGATGGCCATATACATTTTTGTATGATGGGATGGTTGTTTATCATCATCTGGGAAAAATTGAGTATTGGCAATGCATGATTGATGACATTGATTAGGTCATCTAGAGAACTTACCTTGGATGTGAGGGATGGTGGGAGGATGATTATGAGATTCCTTATATGTTTTCCCCACGGTGGATGATTGGTTAATCACCACTTGTTATAGAGATATTCTTCTTTGGGAGAGTTTTGAGGTAGTATGGTCGAGTTCAGGATATATCGCAGGGTATAGTACAGGTTGAGTGGTCCATGTGGGGAGCATAGGTGGATTACCAATTTTCTTTCACTGAGATTGACATATTGGTATACATTTGGTGGGACATGTTAGACCATGTTGTTGATGTTGGGATGACCGCTGAGTATAGAGAGTGGTTTTTACACCATAGATTCATAGATCCTGTAGAGCCAATTCCTGATATGGACGATACATTAGATGATGATGGCAGAAATGGAGGTGGCAGAGGTGGTGGTGTGAGAGGACTGAGATAGTGAGCTCCTAGAGCACCGAGAGATCCTACAATTCATAGAGATGTAGGCAGAGGATGAGTGGGACCTCAAATGTGGGGTGGTCATGTTAGAGCTAGGGGTGGTGGTTTTGGATAGCCAGGATAGAGACAGGGATAGGTATAGGGACAGGTTTAGCCCAGACCAGCTGCAGGATGGGGACATTAGAGACATGGATAGAAAGATGGTAGGCAGGCACATATAGATGCTACTAGATAGGGTCCATGAGCACATGCTCCTCCACAGGTTCATGTTTAGGCACAAAAAGTTCCTCCTTTATAGGGATAGATTCCAGCATAGCAGGTGCCTCCTCAGATTCCCGTAATATCATAGATTGGATTACAGGCACCACAGATTCCTTAGGCGATAGATTCCTTGACTTAGGATGTGAGGAACTTATAGGCTGGGATGACATAATTGGTTGGTTGGATCGATCAAGCAGCTACCATGATGTAGTAGTTTATGGCAATGATGGCCTAGATGCCTAGTGTAGCTAGCACCAGCCAGGTACCACCAACTACAGAGGATAGATCAGGTGACAGAGATCCCAATGGGATATGTGATGGATTAGGTATAGGTATAGGTGATGGATTGTGTGCCCCTACTAGGTCTTGAGACAGATTGATATTGATCCACATTGATATGTATTGATGTATCATATTTATTGATTTTGATCAGGACTTTGAGGATGTATCATTTTGTCGATGATATTGAATCTTGATATATAGATGTTATGGATCTTTTGATGGACACTTATGTGATAATATCTCTTGATTCAAATGATGTGTTTATTATGTTGATGTGAGATTTCTTTATATGCAGATCTATATGATGTTTATGATGCATTTATTTTTATTATGCTATGGATGCAGTTTATCTTATATATGACATAGATAGATGGATACAAATGATTTATGCAACTATTTCTATATGATTTTCTGACTTTAATGATGAATGCAATGATTAATGCAATGTAATGGTAAAATGAATGCAACTAGATGTTTGGATTTTGATTTAAGAATGTATGCAACCTTATATGAAATGCACTCTCAAATGGATGGAAAATGATTAATGATTAATGCTTCTTTTCTTTTTCATTTTCTTGATATAATAGATAATGATTATGATTAATGCTATGAATGAATGCAAAAGATAATCTCACACTATTGATTTGAAACAAGGATAATTGACAATTGATAATTGAACCCCCAAAATTTGATTAACCCCCTTGAACTTGGAAAAATTCTCTAAACATATGAAATTAATCTAACATGATAATGCAATGCAATACAATGTAACTAATTGTCACTAGATTTTTGCAAAAGAACTGTAAAAGAGATATATTATCATCATTGAGCATTGTGGAACTAGGAGCAAGTACAATCATCACTGACCACATCATGATGATATGAATACCACTTTCATCACTTTGGTAACCCCTTGGGAAACTAGTACAACCCTCACTAGTTGAATAACAAACTCTAGGAGTCTGAATACCGGTTTCATCAGATTCGATGTTGAAAGTGGATTTCAATGTTAAGATATGGAAGATCTAAATAGCCAAGGTATCCATTTGTGTAAACAAACAAAGTTTAATCCTTCATCCTATATGAAATTCCTCGATGGTTCTTTAATGACCATGTCTTTAGACGAATTCACACAAGTTGGTGAATTTTCCTCAAAACACTCACTCAAAATCAAGAAAATATCATGTCTTCATCATCGCCAATATAGTCAAAACATCATCGATTAGCTAAAAATATATGACAAAATGCAATGAATATCATCAAAAAGTTTCAAGTGTTTTTCTTTGTATCAAGATTTTCAAAATAATTCCAAACATTCTAATCATTTAGGTTTTGTCCATTTTTAATCCTGATAATATAAGTTAATGAAGTTCATGGATCAAGTTGTTAGGTCAAATGCTTGGGTTTAAACAATGATATCCATCAAAGGTTCAACAATATCTCTCCTCTAAAAATATGAAAATCTTCTTCTAATATGTGATCAAAATGTAGCACTTTTGAATCTGTTTGTACCAAAAACCACTGCTTTGCCCCCAAGTGATAAATGTAACCATGTGAAACATGGGAAAATGAAACCTAGTATGCAACAAGGTAGCTGAGAGAATTTATTATGAGTATGCACAAATGACGGATGCAATGAAGGATATGTACAAATGAGATGAGGAAATGACAATATGTACAAATGCAACTAGGAAAGACCTAAGGGATCAAAACGTGCCTTTTTGCCAGGTTTTCACCTTTTGGGTTTATTACTCTTTTTTCTCTCTTTTTTTTCCTTTTTTTGCTACCAAGGCGTCTATTGCTAGGTTTTCACCAAGGTACTTTTTCAATTTGTTTTTATTTTTTCATTTTTTTTTATATCATCAAAGTGCCTATTTGCTAGGTTTTCACTAAGACAATCATTTTTATTTTTTTTGAATGTTTTTGCATTCTTCATGCTCAATTTTCTCATTTTTCTCATTTTCTTCTTTTCCATTATTTTTTACTTTTGTTTTTTCTCATATTTTTGGATTTTGAATTTTCTCATGTACAAAGATTTGATGTTGAAATCATCAGATACACACTCATCTAATACTCTTTCCTCCTATACTCTTTCATCTATTCAGGTATGAAACCTCTTTAGATGGATGTTGTTAATAGGCTCTTGTAATTCATCACACTCACAATCAGCTAACTTGTACGTTCCCTTTCCAAAAGAGGAAGTAATGAAAAAGGGTCCAAGCCAATTTTCTCACCATTTTCCTTTCTTTTCCCTATCTGCTTGGTTTTTAGGGTTTTCTCATAACACTAAGTCTCCCACTTAAAAGGTTCTCGGTTTGATATGCTTGGTGTAGTTTCTTGAGATTCTATTTTGATATACCTTGAAATGTTTATAGGCTTGTGTTTGGTGCTCCTCCAACAATTCCAATTGTTGAAGTCAGGTGACCCTATAATCTTCATCATTTATTAATCCATTTAAAGAGACTCTTAAGGATGGGATTTCAAACTCCAATGGTAAAACAACTTCTGCCCCATAGACTAAGGAAAATGGTGTAGCTCCAGTAGGTGTTTTGATGCTAGTTCTGTATGCCCACAATGTCAGGTTTATCTTCACATGCCAATCTCTTCCTTATTTATTAACTGATCTCTTCAAGATTTTGATAATATTCTTGTTTGTGGCTTCATCTTGTACATTACCTTGGGGATAGTAAATGGAAGAAGAATGGCGTGTGAAATGAAATGTTTCACAAAGTTCATCCACATATTTTCTCTTGAATTGTTTTCCATTATTTGTGATGATGACATGAGGAATACCATATCTGCAAATGATGTGATTAAGGATAAAAATGGAAATCTATTTTCCCATGGCAGTTGTCAAAGTTATGGCCGCTACCTATTTGGTAAAATATTCTGTTGTTGTAATGATATATTTATTACCATTGGAAGAAGGTGGGTAAATCATTCCAATAAGATCAAAACCCCATTGGTAAAATGTCCATGGTGTGATAAAAGGATATAATTCTTGTGCAAGTGCATGGATCATGTCTCCATGGTATTGGCTTTCGCACACACTTTGACAAAGGGGCAAGCATCTATTTCTAAGGTTTTCCAGAAGTACCCCATGTGAAGGATTTTCTTAGCTAAATTCAACCCACTCGAATGTGACCCACAAATCCCCTCGTGAACTTCTTTTAAAGATAATCTCTATTCCTCATCCTTTAGACACCTAATAAGCATTCTGTCAAGACCCTTGCGATACAATGTCTCTGATAGGATGGTATAGCAATCGACTTATCTTATAAAATGTTGTTTTTGGGAACGGGTTTGGTCAATAGGTAAAACTTGGTCTTTAAGATAGGAATAAATTGGTCCATACCAAGGTGAGTCATTTCTATCAATTAGGGAAACAATTAGGGTGTCAGGTAAGTCAAAATCAAGTTTTACAAACTCTTCCATCAAGAATTCATACCTCGCATTCTGATCAGGCATTTGGAGTAATGAAGCCAAGGTAGCCATAGCATCAACAACCCTATTTTTATCTCTTGGAATTTTCTTAAATGTGATTAAGGAAAAGTATTTTTTCCAGTCATTTACCATTCTCTTATATGGCATCAATTTTTCAGCCTTAGTTTGGTATTCATCATTGATTTGGTTGATGACTAATTGAGAGTCCCCATAAAATTGCAATTCTGTAATGTTCCATTCTAAAGCCATTTTTTTGCCTATAACTAAAGCTTCATATTCTACAATGTTGTTTGTACATGTAAAAAAAAGTTTATAATATTTTGGAATGGTTTACCCTTGAGGTGTGATCAACAATATTCCTACCATTGAACCCTTTTGAGTATAGGATCCATCAAAATATAACTTCCATGCCTTGGCTTCCGCATTGACTATTTCTGCATTGGGAAATTCAACTTTGATGGGATGAGTAGACTCTAATGGATTTTCAGCCAACTGATCAGCAATAACTTGGCCCTTGATAGCTTTACGTTCCACATTTTCAATTTCAAGTTCACTAAGCACCATTACCCATTTAGAAATCCTTCCGGTTAGGATTATTTTTCCAAGAAAGTATTTTAAAGGATCAATCTTTGAAATTAACTTCACTTTGTGCATCAACATGTAATGTCTTAGTTTTTGTGAGGAAAAAACCACTTCTAGGCAATCTCTTTCCACGAAGCTATAGTTTAATTCATATTTGATCAAATGTCTACTCAAGTAGTAAATAGCTCTTTCTTTTCCTTCCTCATGCTCTTGTGCCAATAAGACCCCTAAAGATCTTTTTGTTGCTGAAATATAAAGTAATAATGGTTTTCCTTTGATAGGAGGCATCAAGATAGGTGGGTTGACCAAGTATGTTTTTAAAAAAGTGAAGGCTTTTTCACATTCATCATCCCATGTAAAAATAGTATCTTTGTGTAGCAATCTTGTGAATGAATGGCACTTTTATGCCAATTAAGAAATGAACCTCCTGATGGATTGAAGTCTTCATTGAAGTGACCTCATTTGAATAATATTTTTGGGAGTTTCCATGTCCATTATTGCTTGTAATTTCTCCAGATCCACTTCTATGCCTTTTTCAGAAACTATATAAACTAAGAGCTTTCCAGTTTGAACCCCAAATAGACATTTCTTTGGATTTAATCTCACTTGATTTTCTCTAACCTTGGGAAAATATTTTCTAGTATAGGAAGATGATATTTTCTTTGATGTGACTTAGCTAAAATATCATCCACATAATCTTCTAGGAAGGTATGCATCATGTCGTGGAAGATAGTGGTCATTGCTCTTTGGTAAGTTGCTCCAACATTTTTGAGACCAAAGGGCATCACATTCCAACAAAAGGTTCCCTATTGGAATGTAAAAGTAGTATTTTCTTGGTCTTCAGTTGCTATACAAATCTAATTGTATCCACTAAATCCATCCATTAATGAGAACATAGAATGTCCCATCTTTAAATCTAATATAGCATCAATGCTAGGTAATGGAAAAGAATCCTTAGGAAAAGCAAGGTTAAGGTCTCAAAATCTATGCATATTATAATGGATTTATCATGTTTGGTAACTGGTACAATTTTGGATATCCATTCTACATAGGCTATTAATCTTATGAATCCAACCTTGAGTAGCTTTTCCAATTCTTCTTTGACTAAGAGGGGTACATGTGGATGCATTTTTCTCAATTTCTACTTTACAGGTTTGATATCGGGTTTTACATTAAGATCATGCATTATGAAGATTCGATCCAATCCTAGCACATCAAAATATGGCCACACAAATTTAATTTAATTTTATTGAAAGAATTCTATGAACTCCTTCCTTTCTGATGGGGTTAGTGATGTTGCTAAGTAAATAAACATTGGTTCCAAGTCAGTTCCAATGTTAACATTTTCTATTGGATCTATCAGAATAGGAGATCTCTCATCATCATGTTCAGGTAGGGTATCCAAGATCTCTTCCTTAGGTGCCATATTTGGGCTTTCACCTTTGGAAACATCTGATATTTTTACTTTTTTAGGTTCTAGCACTGCCACATGTTGGTTTTCACCACTAGACCTTTTCATTTTTTTGAATTTCTTTCTTTTATTTTGTGGATTGAGAGGTTGGACCCCTGCCTCTATCATCATGTCCAGATTATATTCATTGGTGGAAGAATATGGCTCAACCATGTTTAGGTATTGGGTCATTGCATGGTCATTGGGAAAGTATAGTAAGTCATTTGGTTTGGTTAAATCCCAATCAATGAGTTCGGGATGAAGCAAGGCTAAAGACTCATTAGGAAATTTTTCATTCGAAGGATTCAAGGACATGACCTCATTTGAAGGTTTGTACATTGTATCACTTAGGTCTATAACATGTGCTTGCTCAAGGTGTTCCATGGAAGTAGGATAAAAAATTTCCTCACTAGAGTCCTCATTGATTTCCATGGGAAATAAATCATGTGGATTAAATATAACATTTGAATCACCCCCCACAAAGGTACCCAAGGTTCACCTATCCATTTATTAACCCTAGATGCTTGACCTACATTGGATTCTTGAGACTCATTTGATACTTGTGTAGAATTTGAACCTTGATTATTATTGTCTTGACTTGTAACATTAGGAATGATAGCATATGTGTGAATAACATCAACCTCTTTTTCATGAAAAGAGTCTTTGGATGGGGAATCCCACTCATAATCTCTGGAATCATCCTCACTCTCAAATCCTACCATGTGTACATGTTCATGAAAATCATGCATAGGGCTTGAAATTTCTCCTTTGTCTTGATAACCTATTCAAGATTTCTCATCCTTTGATCTCCAAGCAGGTTCAATGGGTTCTAGGAATCCTATATTCCTGACTCCTAAGGGTCCTCTTCCCTTGTATTTGATGTTTTGCACAATTTGATATCCCTTTCCATATTGTTTGGTTTGGATATTAAAGTGTTTTACTCTTTCCACAAGATTGTTTGAATTATCTTCCTCTTTGTAGAGCCATTGTAAAACTTCATTATCCTCCTTTTCTAGGGCTGATTTGTCACTCTCTCTTACAAAGTGAGAGTTATATTTTTGAGGTGGATGAGCACTTGATGGTTTCCCATGTGTCTTAGGAGAATTTGGAAAATTAAATAGGGAAATAGAATATTCCCCCACTCCTTTGGAATTGAATCTCCATTGCTTTTAAAAGTTATGCATCATTTCATTCATCTTTTGATATTGATCCTTCTTGGCTTGTTCTCTCTCATCCTTGGAAGGTTTCAAAATTTACACCTTTGATGTAGAGGTTTTAACTTAATTTTCATGTGAAATTTGACCCTCATAAATCACTTTCTCCTTTCCCTTAGTTGATGTAGATGAGTTAGTTTTATTAGGGTTTGAGGTAGAGGTAGCATGTGATGTTAACTTTGAACCTTCATCTTTAGCTTCGTCAATGGTGGCATTAGGTATGAATCCTTCCCTATTGTGAGGAATAAATAGCTCATGACTAGGTTTCAATGTGTTACAATATTGAAAGGGATTAGAATCTTCCCCAATTGTGATTTCTTCACCCATGTGTGGAAATTTTATGCATTGATGATAGGTGGAAGGCACCACTTACATCTCATAAATCCATGGTCTCCCCAATAATATATTATAAGTTAGATTCATTTAAAATACTTGACATATGGTGTCTTTCTTGATAGGTCCAACTTGAATAGGTGAAACAATCATGCCTTTTGAAGACCTTTCTTCTTCATCATAAGCCTTAATGGTAATCTTTCTTTTAGGATCAATGGATGATTCAGATAACCCTAAAGACTTTACAAGGTTCAATGTGCAAATATTAAGACCGGCTCCCACATTAATGAGGACTCTCTTGAACCTATGTGATGTGAGTGTTCCAAGGGCTTTCTTGCACAATTAACTAAGAAGATTTTATTTGTCTTCTTCAAGAATCCTAATCTCCTCTAGGTCCTTATTAGGCTTAGGTTATTAAATAATTCCTAATCCCACTCTTCTTCAAGAGTCTCACACTTGTGCTTCACCTTTGAAAGAATAACACCCTAGTAGTTACTTCACTTCCTCTCCTACACTTAAAAGGATCTAAGTGTCAATTCCACTCTAACATCCATCACTAATACATTTGGTACCAAATTGCAATGGCAATGTTGTTGCAGTTTTTCTGTCACAACCTTGTCGTCGTTGCAATTGTGACGGTCTATCGTCGCAATTGCAACAACAACAAGGTTGTGATGGAAAAATTGCAACGGCACTGCCGTTGCAATTTGGTACCAAATGTATTAGTTCATGAATAATTTTAGGGGTGTCCATCATCATGTAAATTGTCCATTTTATCCCATTTGAATCCATTTTTATGGATCTCTTAACTCTTTGTAGTCGAGTCCAAGTTTATGTCTTCAAGAGGCCTAATTGGGCTTATTCCCTTGTAGCCTTTCACAGTGTATTGTTCTCACTTCTTTCAAAAATTTCCCAAAGAATTTGAAAAAATAGACACATATTCAGATACCCTTTACCACTTTACAAGATATTTTTAAGGTTTTAGTTTCATAAGTCCTCCGTACATAGGTTTCCTACAATCTAGGATAAATAGGGCTAATAGGCCTAATTTCTAGGACTGGCTGGAAATTTGTTGAAAACCTCCTTAAAACTTGGTCTCAATGATTGGTATGAGCTCTACCATCATATTATGTTAGGATAAGACTAACCCCTAACTAGAACTATACTTATTTTGTACAGTACTTTCTTCCCCTGTATGAAACATGTCAATTCTTCTATCCTAAAGCACTAACCAGGCATTGTCAGCTCGCCTAGGGCTTAGTAGTAAAAATAGATCTCCATCTTTATAAGACTCTTAATCCTAAAAATATGTACACTATTGAATCCCCTAACATATCCATCCATCATTAGGTGTTTCCCATGGCTAGATTTCATGGGGGAGCCATGAACTGACTGACGTGTCAGGACAGGTTCAGTGGACTCACTAAACATGAAACAATTTAACTAAGACCTTATAATATCTCAACACAACTAATTTAATGAATTAAAAATGTTTGTAACTATCTTAGGAACACAAAAAAAACCATTAGTTTGAAGCTTTCAATCCATAAGATGGCACTGTCACAATGAAATGCATGTCATTCTCAGAAAACCAGAATTATAGACTGTATTGCTCTTTTCAAACTTGTTACAATGAATAACTCATCCTTAGATTTGAGTCCTTTGGTAACATTAAATGCCATCTCCATGATTCTAGGCCTTTTTGGTTTATTCCCCACTCTTATTCATAAGGGGATCCAAAGATAACAGATTTGCATGCAACATTTGCAATAATTGCAAATGTTGTCATAGCAACATTTTAGCAACTTTTGGCATCTTTGCCATTATGCCTCATTCCTAAATTTTAGGACCTATAACCTCTTTATTTTGAGGATCCAAGATCATTAAAGGTCTCAAAGCATCTCTATGTCCTCATTTATGTGTTTAGGACACATTCATGACTCAAATCCAACATTTAGCAACTAAGCCTAATAAATTGAGAAACTACCAACAATGGCTAATTTTGTGACCTTAGTCATAATGACTAACTCACCTAGCCCACATTGGAATTACCTTCTAAGGTATAGAAACAACCTAACTATCTTGACTTGGCTTATGTCAAGTACAATCCAAAAATGATAAAAATGTGCAGGTTAGCCTAGGTGTGCTCTTGCACCATCCTCCCAAAAACAAAAAGATCAATCCACCCTTGGATTGAGGATTCTTGGATCAATCCCCATCTTCTTGAACTCTGATTCTTTGACCCATACTATATCAGCATCTATTTTATCATGCTTCTTTATCAAGTGTTCCTTGTATCCTTTGGTTGGAGTCTGTTTGTAGACTCTAGTATCCAGTACACTATTAGCTCATGTGACTATAACAAAGGGTAATTGAAGTTCTTCCACATTCTTGATTACTTCTTGGAGACTCTGATCCATGTCTTGTTGTGGTCCTTTGTAATGGACTAATTCTACAATGTTGAAAATAGGTGACAGTCCACTGTCTTTTGGGAGCTCAACTTTGAATGTATTATCACCATACTTAGCTAAGATAGGACAGAGACCTATCCTCCTCATCGGAAACTTGTGAGGGACTCCCTTTTAAAGTCTTGATTTGTTAAGATGTACCATGACCAAGTCACCCACATTGAACTAAATTTTTCTTCTACTCTCATCAACCTTGGTTCTTTTTTTCAAGGTGTTCTCAATCAAAGTCTTCCTCACTGTCTCATGTATCTCCTGCATTGCACAAGAAAAATCATTTTCATATCCACTTTCCTTCACTCCATCCTTCAAGTCTCTAAACTCATAGATTCCTCTAGGATGTAATCCATATACTATCTCAAAGGGGCTCTTCCCTGTTGATCTATTGATGGTGTCATTGTAGGCATACTTAGCTTGTCCAATCAATTTATCCCATTGTTGTCCATACTCCTTGGTCAAGCCTCTTAGTATATTTCCAAGGCTTCTATTTACCATTTTGATCTGACCATCAGTTTGGGGATGGTATGTAGACACAAAGGATAAATTAGTGCCTAATATTTTCCAAAGATTCTTCCAAAATTGACTCATAAATTTGGTGTCTCTATCAGACACAATACTCTTAGGTAACCCATGGATTCTTACTATCTCTTTGAAGAAGAGAGAGGCTATTTGGTTGGCATCATTAGTGGTCTTGCATGGCACAAAGTGAGACATCTTACTGAATCTGTCCACAACTACATAAAAACTATCCATGCCTTGTCTTGTGTTGTCTTGGGTAACCCAGCTACAAAATCAATGCTCAAGCAATCCCAAGGCCTAGTGGGAATAGGTAGTGGTTGGTAAAGGAAATAATTTGAAGAAGTACCCTTGGCTCTTTGACATACAATGAAATTATCCACATACCTCTTAACATCAAGGTTCATTCTCGGGTAATAGTAGAATCTTTGAACAAGTTCTTGGGTCTTAGTGATTCCAAAGCGACCACTCAATGCACCATTGTTCTTTTCCTATTTCATATTCTCCCTAATAGAGCCTCTAGGGACACATAACTGATTTCCCTCAAACAAAATATTTCTTTTCAATGTGTATTCAACATACTTACTATGAAAATGGTTCTTGTATTCAACACATACCTTATAAATGTTTGCAAAATCCTCATCATCAGCATATAGATCTTTGAAATGATCTATTCCCATGCTCTTCAACTAAATCTCTTGGATGGTGAGAGCTCTTCTAGACAATCCATATGCTACTTTTTTGAGTACTCATTTCTTGTGCTTGATATTAAAGGTGTATGCTTATAGATATTCCACCCATTTCATGTGCTTGTAGCTCAACTTCTCTTGAGAATTTAGAAAACTTAAAGCTTGATTGTCTAAATAGACAATGAAATCCTTGGGTAACAAATAGTTCCTCCACTTTCTCAAAGCTTGAACCAATGCATACAACTCAAGATCATAAGAAGAATACTTCTTCTTTGCTTCACTCAACTTCTCTGAATGAAATGCTACTAGTCTACCCTCTTGGCTTAGGACAACCCCAATAGCTATGTTGCTTGCATCACACTCAATAGTGGAAAGCTTCTCAAAGCTTGGCAAGACTAACACAGGTTGGGTAGAAATCTTTTCCTTCAACAACTCAAAGCTCTTGTTGGCTTGTTCATTCCATGAAAACCTTGTCTTCATTCCTCCTTTGATTGTGTCCAAGATGGGAGCACAAATAGCACTGAATTGCCTTATAAAATTCCTATAATACTGAGCAAGGCCATGAAAAATCCTTACCTCTATTTCTAACCTTGGAGTAGGCCAATTCATGATGGCTTCCACTTTACTCTTGTCCATTTTTAGATTACCATGAGAGAGAACAAACCCAAGGTACACTAGCTTTGTTTTGATGAACTCGCATTTCTCCAAGTTAATCATCAGCTTCTCTTCATGCAGCTTTTTGAAGACAGTCTCAAGGTGTTGAAGATGCTCCTCTCTTGTCCTACTATAAATCAGTATATCATCAAGATATACTACTACAAATTTGTCAATGTAGTCTTTGAGGACTTCATTCATGAGCCTCATGAATGTGGAGGGGGCATTAGATAGTCCAAATGGCATGACAAGCCATTCATACAAACCTTCATTGGTTTTGAATGTTGTCTTCCATTCATCTCCCTCATGTATCCTAATTTGGTGATAGCCACTCTTCAAGTCTATCTTACTAAAATACTTAGCTTCACCTAGAAAATCCATTAGGTCCTCAATCCTAGGTATGGGAAACCTATACCTAATGGTTATCCTATTTATGACTCTTGAATCAGTACAAAGTCTCCATGTTCCTCCTTTATTTGGTGCTGGGATAGTAGGTACTACACAAGGGCTAATTCTTTTCTTGATAAGGTCTTGGTTAAGGATTTCTTCTATTTGCCTAGCAATTTCCTCATTTTGTTGAGGTGTCATCTTGTAGGCTACCTTATTAGGTAGGGTAGCTCTGGGTATGAAGTCTATCCTATGACTTATGGATCTTGTAGGGGGTAATGCTGATAGTTTTCCATCACTTACTATGCCTTCATAAGTCTGCAACATACTTTGTATCTCCTTAGGTATCTCTGATTTCTTGTCTCCTTTTTATTCATTCTTTTCTCTTGGTCTTAGCACCAATGCATAGCCAACTCCTTCTCCTTCTTCCATGGATTCTATGAATTCCTTTTCACTCACCATTAGCACATTAGGACCTGCTATCTTCACATCTTCATCTTCTAACAATGATTGGATTTTGAAAGTTACTTTATCCTTCTTGAATGTATGAGGGTTCTTCACTCCATCATGGATAGCTTGGCGGTCAAATTCCCTTGGCCTTCCTAGGAGCAAGTGACATGCATCCATGGGTAGCACATCACATAGAACCTTGTCCTTATATCTCCCTATAGAGAACTCTACCCATGCTTGCTCGTTGACTAAGACATGTTGTCCCTTATTGAGCCATGTGACCTTGTAAGGATG
>MU225900.1:2072058-2107276 GCA_018584345.1 Thuja plicata | reverse complement strand
AAGATGAGTATAAAAAGGAGAGATTGAATGAATTGGTAAAGAATTTTACCTTAGACTTAAAATATTTAAAGATTGGGCAATCTATATTGAAAGAGTTGGCAGCTAAAGGTAAGAAGGTTATAGAAAAATGCATGGATAGAGTGAAACTCACCTCTGAACATATCAAAAAGATAGAAGAGGCAAAGATCATGGTGGACAGTATTAGAAAATCAGTTGAGACATCCACCCAAGACATGAACATCTGTAACAATGTCTATCAAGGATAGTTGGACAAAATTGAAAAAGAAAAATTCAAGATCAATAAGATAAGAATCAGGAAGACCCAACTGAGAAATGATCTAGCACCCTCTCTAGCAGTTTTGGAAGTTAACATCAAACAGATTGATGCCACCATTATCACATATGATCAAGGTCCTTGCACGGATTTGATAAAGATGGAGAAGTTAACATATGCCCTATGTGCCCATCTCCAAACATTTGATGCAATGAAGGTATTCTGGCAGAAAGAGATCCAGTCCCTTCAGATTGTGTATCTAGATGTATACTTGGAGTAAGTATCTGGTGCAGGAGCACCAGGGCCAAGGACAAAGGCCTAAGAGGATACTAGTGTCACTAAATAGATCCTAGGGGGAGAAAAGAATCAACATGACCTTGAAGGGTCATTTGATTGTAATAAGTCCACAATGGTCACTTAATAATGTTTTGTTTATGTTTTAAATGTTTTGATTGATCACTTTGTAAAAGGATTAATGATGTAAGCCTTAATGGCATTTTGGGAGTTAGAGTGTACCTAGGAGTCACTTCAGGATTCTAAGGTAGATGAGTTATTTAAAGACCTTCAAAGGTCCAATTGATTGTAATATGGCCAATAGAGCCATTATATGGTGTCAAATGCACTTGAAGTGCCAAAAATGTAAATTGCCAAAAATTGGCAAAATGAAGCCTAGAAAGCTCATAGAGGGTTTATGGGGTTTATGGGGTTTAAGAGTGGTTTGAGGATTTAAAGTTGGGATTATTACAATGATGTGGAGCCTATGGTGGAATAAGGAGTTGGTGTGCACTCTGAGAGAGATAGTGTGCCTTGGATCAAGGAGAATGATCCTCATGAAGATGCTTGGTTGGGGTTGTAGGAACTCTTGTGAAGTCCCTCATGACATGACTATTTGCAAGTCCACCTAGGGCCTCTGCATCAGCCTCCTTCCTAAATTTTAGGACCTCTAACCTCTTCATTTCAAATATCCAAGATCATTAAAGGCCTCAAAGCATCTCTATGTCCCCATTTATGTGTTTAGGACACATTCATGACTCAAATCCAACATTTAGCAACTAAGCCTAATAAATTGAAAAACTACTAACAATGGCTATTGTTGTGACATTTGTCCTAATGACTAACTCACCTATCCCACATTGCAATGACCTTCTAAGGTCTAGAAACAACCTAACTATCTTGACTTGGCCAATTTCAAGTACAATCCAAAAGTGATAAAAACATGGAGGTTAGCCTAGGTGCGCTCCTGCACCACTATGTCTTTGGATTAAAAATTCTATATGCAAAGGAAAATTTTGAGGATGAGTAATGGACATATCATCTTGTTCAGAAAATGAAAGGCAATGTGGTGCAGTGAGATATCCTACCATATTTTGAAACTTATCTTTTTCCAAATTTATAGGAACATTAGTCTCCACTAAGGCTTTTTCCAAGATCTCCTTGTGATTGGGAGAAAGTTTGAGTAACTCCAAAATAGAGATTTGTGCTGGAGTCTTTTGCAATTGATCAACCAAACTATAAGGCTTTGTTGTAGTTGATAGTTGTTTAGCCAAAATATTTGATTGTGTATGGCCAATAGGTTTAGGAGCACCCCCTTGTAGGGTAATTCTTGATTCTTTTCCCCTACTGATGGCATTAGAAGTCTCCACTTTGGGTTGTTCCTTAATCACCATAATATTAACAACATGCTCATGCCCAGATAAGGTATTGATAGTATTTTCATAATGATGAGAAAAATTGACATTTTTGTTACCCTTGGAGTTGTTGCCTTGATTTTTTGAAGTTGAAGACTCACCTTTCTCATGATTATAGAAAGGTTGTTTAAAGGTCGTATGATCCTCATTGTTTTGGGGCCCTTCTATCTTAATTACACCATTTTCAATCAAATCTTTCACCACATGTCTTAGGTGCATGCAATCATTGGTTTTTTGTCCTCGATTCCTATGGTATTCACAATGGTTGGACTCACTCCACTAATTAGGCTTGATTTGTGGTTCATAGGGTTGATCCCTTGGTAAATAAATAATCTTATTAGCAATTAGGGTTCTCAATGCATTCTCAAGTGGTTCACCCAAAGGTGTGAATGTCCTTCTAGGTGTTGGTGCAAAGAAAGGTTTAGGCTTGTTAGCCCCTTGATTATGCCCAAAGTTGTTATTATTATTATTGCTATTGAGAGGCACTTTGGGTGCTTGAATTGCATTGTTAACTTGAGTAGGTCTTCTTGTAAGAGTAAAAGGAGTGGCCTTCAAATTGTTAGCTTCCACAACTCCATCATTGACCATACCTTTGTTATTGTTCCTCATCCAAAATTGGTTATTGTTAAGAGGATTTCTATTTTGATTGTTATTAGAGGTATTGTTGTTGTTATTCTTATTATCCTTATAAAGTTTAAGTTCTTCACTTTTAACCAATACCTCCTCCATAGTAACTCCATTCTTAATTAGTTCTTGGAAAGACCTAGGACATTGCAATCTTAACTGATAATTTGTCTCATTACTCAAGCTATTAATGAAGATATCCATCTTCTCCTTTTTGGGTACACTTCGAGGGTATCTAGAGAATACCTCTCTCCACCTTTGTAAGAAAATTAGGAATCCTTCTCTCTCTCATTTATTGGTATTACATAAATTAATCATCGTAACCTTGTGTTTTATATTGTAAGAATAGCGAGTTATGAATTTGGAAGCCAATTCTTCAAAATTACGGATGTCGCAAGGTAACTTTGAAAACCACTCCATTTCCATGCCTCCTAAACTTGTATGGAATAACCTCATTGACTATGTTGTGTCATGCATGAACTCCAATCTCAATGCACAAAAATCCCTTAAATGATCTTGGGGATTGGATGGTCCTTCATGTTTGTCGTATTTAGGAAAAACAACATTACTTGGGAATGGGACCATAATTAGGGTCTTGTCAAATGGAAAAGGACACAAAGATTCAATAGAAAAGGGTTTAGGAGCCCCGCTTTGTTTCATCGTGTCAAATTGAATTTGGAATAATTTAAATTTCTTGTTCATTATGTCGATCAGATTTGATTCTTCTTCTTTTTTCTTGAGTTGATCAACAACAAAATTGTGAGGGAGCTTAGTCTCTGCCTGTGCTAGGTCTAGGAAATACTTCTCCCTATCCCTTTCTAACACTTTCTCCATGAGCTTCATGAAGAATGGACTTTGGAATGCCTCATTAACCTTTTCTTTGGTTGCTTCTTCATCATTAGGGTCCACATTTTCTCCATTATTATTAGGATCTACCCCTTGATTGTTAAGGTCTATTCCTCTTCTAGGGGCCCCATTGTTATTGACCTCGTCATTTCCATTATTATTGTTTTTATCTCTATTGACATTTTTTATTAGTTCAGGGTCCATATTGCCAAATGGAAAATCCATATCTGGTTCTACTTTCTTTTTTGGTTCTTGAGTTGGTTGTTGTGAAGAAGTAAAATCGTCACTAGGAAAAGGAAACTCCTACCTTAGATAAGTTCCATCAGATTGCAGGGTAGAATTAATGTAATGTGATAAAGTGAAAACTGACATGAGAGTTGATCAACAAAACATGGCTTTTGTCACCTCTTTGATCAATCCCTTAATGATTTTGTGAATTATCCAACATGGGGGATTTTGATAAGAATAAAAGTATACACAGGTAGAAAATCCAAAAGGGTATCCAAAAATATGATCAAGTTGTTTTCACACCCTCAGGAAATGTCCACTATTTTCCCTTGTTTTCTTATGGGCATCACTTTACACCATATAGGCATCACTTTACACTATATAGGCGTCAACTGGAAATTATCTACACGACACTCTACAGATTACAAGTGACATTTGCCTATTTTTAGGCATCATTTTAATGTTCATAGGTGGCAATCTACAGTGACTTAGGCTTCACTTCAGTACTAATAAGTGTTATTTCAAATGTGCAAGCATCACATACTATTTTTTAAGTGTTGTTTTTCTACTGGTACGTGACACTTTATAGATCGGGATTGTTTTCATAGTTTTTTAGGGTTTTTAAAAGTGTAATGCTGTAATCATATCTATTCAATTGGATTCTTTCTTGAAAATGTAAACACAAACACAACACACACACATCAAGTTTGCATCATAACCCTAAAACAGACTAATGTGTATGTTCTTGATCATTTCAATGGTTCTTAAACAAGAATAGATTCCAATCAGTCTACCTAGAGGTAGATTTGGCTTTTAAACATTGTTGGCTCTAAAAGGTAGCTTTCTAATTATCAAGGATTTATTGAATAGCTTCATTCTAGATCATGAAAATTTATTTTACCCCCTTGCGGGATTCCCACACGCACAAAAGTATGATTTTGCGCAATCCCAAAGGACTACTAGAGGAAGTGAAGAAACTTAAGCACAATCTGGTCACTACAACCCACTAAGGAAGAGTGCATTTATTTATAGTTGGTCAGATAGTATCGTGGCTTAAGAAATTTTCTCCCACTTTGGGTCATTCCCTCTCACCATCCTCGTAAGGATGTACTCGGGAGATAGGCCCTCTAAAGATCTATATTATCTAGCATATATAGAAAACAATAAATTGAACTTAGTTCAACAAGTTTGAGTGTTTGATTCACTCAAAGAGTGAAGAGAATATCCCTATTGTTGTTCTTTGTTCCAAACACTTCAAGCACTTATTGTTCTTTTTCAACCTTTTAACAAAGAGGCTCTTAAAAATGAAGTGTATAGTTCAATTATCCTCCCTTTCTTTATACCACCCTAAACTCAACATTTTTGGCTTTTTTATCAACTTCAAAAAGTTGAGAGCATATACCTAATGTTTCATTCAAGATGGACAATAATAGGGTGTCCCTATTTAGCTAGATTTAAATAAATTTTCCACAATCTAAGCAAATAAAACTTGATGAGAAAAATACCTCTTTCGAAGCTAGCAAAGGGTGGGCGCTTTTTTGAGGTTTTTTTCTTTTTACTTTCTCACTCACCTAGTGGTGATCGCTCCCTCTCTGGCTCCACCAGCAAGTTAGTTGACACAAACAATCAAAGTGAGCCAAACAAAAGATAATTGAAATGAACTTAAGTCTCTTAGCAATATTTTCACAAAAACACATTAAAAACTTAATGCATTCAATCAATTCAAAGAGGGAAATTTATTCTTGTAAGCACTAATGACCTTGATATAATCCTCAAATAAATCTTGTTCCTTCTCTAAATTATCCAAAATTGAAGCACTATGAAGTTATTTCAAGTACTTGCTTTGAACCCTTACCTCTTTGTTTGGCCTTTTGAAGCACACCTCTGGTTTTTGTACTTTCAAGTGTATGTTCATCTGCAGAAAACACAGTAGTAGAGCGTTAGAAATATGAATTTATTAATCTGAAAGAAATAACACATAAATTACAGTAGGAATCATTTAACAGCTAATAAGCATTATTTGGCAGTGTCCTACGCATGAATTTGCAGTGAACTAGGCATGACTTTGCAGTCAGCTAGGCATGATTTAACAAATTATAGGTGTTAAAACTTAAATCACAGGTAGTACAAAATGTGCAAATTGTGAAATAGAAATGTTGGCAGGCGACAAAAGAATGTTCTTAGGTGTGATTTACTGAATTGCATGCATCTCTTTACGTGCTTAGACATGACACTTTGTCTTGCAGACAGTGAAAGAAATTTAAGATAGAAGAGGATAGATCTTTGTAGGCATCATTTTGGTACTGGTAGGCGTCACTTTATGTGCTCAAGCATGACACTTTGTCTTTCATGCGTTGAAAGAAATTTAAGATAGAAGAGGAAATATCTTCATAGGCATCATTTTGGTGCTGGTAGATAGCACTTTACTACTGGTAGGCATCACTTGGACCTGCAACCTATAAATTTAGAAGAAAAATTCTCCAAGAACACCTAAAAATGAAATAAAAACAAGATTTAGAGGCTCAAAGCCCCACGGTGGGCACCATTTGTGTATGTATAATTCATACCTTCATGAAATAAAGGTGCTATCTATCAATTATATGGAAACAATAATACAATTTAATCTAATAATTGAAAAATAAAGCATTTAACATCTCATGGATCTCTAACTAAGCTTTTCTAATAGAGATCTCAACCTAATCTTTACGAGTGAAAATCCTAGAATGAGAAATTGATAAAGATAATGCCTAACTAGCTCTCAATTCTCTCAATTTCTATGAAATTGGATTCAAATTCTCTCAAAAATTCTCTCCATTATGCTAAATTAATATGGTATACTCTCAATTTCTCTCAATTTTCTATGAAATGTCTATAATACAGATGCTTTTCATTCAAATTTTCTAGGATCTTTTATGCTCTCAAAATGGATTCTATTTATAGGGTCTTCCCAAGTGTAGGGGGTAGAGTTACTTGATAATCATTAAGACATGGTTGATTGAGAGGCTCTCAAATGGTTTCAAATGGGGGGACAATTTAAATGTTTGTGTCAAAGGTTTGGACTAAGGGACAAATTTGAGTGATTGAGATTCAAAGTTCAAAATGAGTGATTGAGATTGAAAATTAGGAGTGATCCATGTGTATTGTGTTCTCAATTCTCATTGGTTGTTCAAATTAATGTTCAAATATACTAATATTTATTAAATTCAATCAATTAATTAAATTATCCATGTAGGGGAATAGGTTCATTTTGATTTTTTATTTAAACTATACAATTAATTGATTAAAATAAATTATAGAGTTTGATTAATTCCTTTAGGCTTATATTTGATCATTTGATGTCATTATTTATTTAATCCATTTATTTTAAATTGATTTTGTCCAATTTGATTGATAAATGTCCATTTGAAATTGATTTGATCCATTTTGATGAAATTTAGAGCATTTGGCTGAGATTTGCATATTTGCTTGATAAGAGAACACCTACCCAGTTTTAGGTTTCTACAGGAGTATAGAGCTTAGCCTTAGCTTTATTTTTCATATTAAAGTTTGATTTCAAGTTAAGGGATTGTAGAGATACACCTTGTTTACTGTGACTATGTCTACAATATCCATTTGCAGAGTTGTAGGAACAAAAATGGCTCTAACCTAAGTATCCACGATTGAACTCCTAGTTTTGGAGTGATGCCCTAAGCTAACTGTTTGGAGTAGGTGAGCCAAGAAAGAGTGAAGATCAAATTGGAAGACCAAACCCATGATCTGGTATAAAAATATATGTGGAATGTGTGGAAGCCCTAGAGTGTCCCTTGAATGTTCAATTGGTTTCAGGTGTTGGCATGAAGTTTGAAGACATATTGGATGCATTATTCATAGATTGGTCGAGAGGCCTAAAACATAGCCTAGAAATTGGGGCCTAATGAAAATTAGGGTTGTGGGTGTCTTGAAGATCTATAACTTTGGATTCTTGAAGGGCTAGGTGATATATTTTAGAATCCCATAGCCTTCCATAAGGTTGTGTGGAATAATTTGTAGCAATGGAGCAAAAATAGTGAAAATAGACCCAAAACAATTAGGCCTAATTAGGACTATCTTTGAGTAGCGATAACAAAGAGATTGGCAAGGTGGCCAGAAGTGTTTGAAAGGTTTCAAATGATAATTTAGGGTACCAAGAACATGAGAAAGGACCTAGGGTAAGTTTTGGAAAGATCCTAAGCAAGGGCTTAGATTTCTAAAGGGAAATCAAGGGAGACAACAAGGTAAATAGAGGACTAGTTGGACTAGTTGAAGTTGTTTATGTATTGTTTCTTCATCATTTCAACTATACCTAGGAGGAAATTTGAAACCAAATCCTAGGAGGCCAAAATTGGTGAAGAAGACATAGGTGGTTGAAACCATTGGATGGTTCAAGGGAGTTGATTAACAATTTGGAGAAGGGTAAACACTTAGAACTCTAGACCCTCTGCATCAGAGTGGTATCAGAGCTAGAAATACAATAAGTTTGGTGTATGTCTGAAGGGGAGGAGAGACACAAGGTTGATAGCATACTACCCAAGGAAATGAGTAAGGATTCCATAGTGGACTTGGTCAAATAATTATTGGCAAAGGCTAATTTGACAAAATCAAAGAGTAAGAGGAGAGTCATTGAATGGGGAGATGAAAGATAGACAAGAGAGACATCTGGAAAAGAAAAATAAGTGTAGATGGATAAGGAAAAAAGAGTGTTCTTGGATGCCTTCAAATATATCAATAAAGATAGCATGGAACACATTCCTTACTATAGTGGTAGTTTGAATGGAGAAGAGTTGCTAGATTGGCTGGAGGCCATAGATAACCAATTTGATTACAAAGAAGTGGTAGAGGAGAAAAGATTCAGTTATGCCAAGGCTATGCTCAAGGGATCAACATTGGTTTGGTGAAATATGATGCAAGATGACAGGGTAACAACCGAGAAGAAGAAAATAGTCTCTTGGGATAGAATGAAGATCAGATTGAGGGCACAATTTCTACCCACTAATTATGAGATACAAATATATCAGAGGTTACAAAAACTATAGAAAAAAGAGCTGATAGTAAGTGCCAATACTGAGGAATTTAATGAGTTGATTCTAAGGGAAAGGAGACAGGAAGAAGAGGTAGAAAGGGTAGAAAGGTATCTCAATGGATTAAGGCAAGGAATCCAAGATGAGATAAGTATGATGGCCCCTACCAGTATGCATAAATGATTCCAATTAGCATTGAGAGTAGAAGAGAAGGCTAAAGGAGGAGTGATTTATAACAAAGAGGTAGAGGTAGTAGAGAATTCAGAGGTAGGAATAACTTTGGAAGAGATCAAAGCCCAAGTAGGCTAGAAGCAACTCAGCCTATAGAAAACAATGGAGGAAATAATTATATAGGTTCATTTCAGAGGGGAGGATATAAAGGAAGAGGACCTCGAAGAGGTAGGTTTTAGTCACAAGGTGGGGCTAATTCAGTCTTCACATGTAGATTCTATACTTTCAACCAAGTAGGCCATACTATGGGTAGATGTCCTGATAAATTTTCTACCTTATCCATGGGAGAAAGAAGAACTTAGTTAGTACAAGAAGAGGACACACAAAGTGTCACCTCACCAATCTCCAAGGTAGGGCCAGTATTGGATGGGGAAAATTTTATGTTGAGAAGGACTTTATTAAAAGTTCCTAGTATTGCAGAGCCACCTCAAAGGAAGAGTCTGTTTAAAACTACTTGTAGGTCACATGGGAAGATTTGAAAGGTGATAGTGGATTCTGGTTCCATAGGGAACATATTTTCAATTGAGATGGTGGAAAAACTAAATATTAGAAGGATAAACCATACTACACCCTACAAGGTGTCATTGTTGGAGATTTACTTCTGTGCATATAGTTGATTGTATGTTTGTCATTGATGACAACATATAATATACAATAGTGTCTTGTAAGAAATTATCAGTACATATATTATAGATCCTTGCACATTTACATCTATGTTTTAGACATGTTCTAGATACAATGTTCATACACACATCAGATATGCAGTTTTAGTTGAATTATGTTAATCTTTTTTGGCAGTTATAGTTTCTGGAGATTATTTGTTAAGAGCCGACGTATTTACATTGTTTCTTGAGTTGTGCCTATCTTCAAGATATGAATGTTTATATTCATGTTTAGTTATGAGTTAATGATGATTAACCAAAGACACTAAACATTTTTAACAGTAGCGTGATGTTTGAGTTAATTTGGTAGAGCAGACTATGTGAAATGACGCGTCCACTCATTTTGAGTTACGCGGTCCTAACTTTGATTGCATGCTTAGTTAAGCCAAAAAGGAAGTTTTTGAAGTGTTTCCTACATCCATCATGACCTTATCCTTGGGGAAGATACATATAGTAGTTCAAATATGATCGCTAAGAGTGAAAATGGAGTGAAAAAGAAAATAAATAGCAGAGCAAAAAGTTAGACAGTAAATCTACATCATTCATCAATTGAAGATCTATGTGAAGAATCAGAAGAAGATTACAACTCACTAGAACTAATAAAGACAATAGGTCTACTCAAATAGTTCATTATCAGATATAGTGTATATCTACCTTATAGAAGGTTGCAGCCTTCACCATTTGAGCAATGAGCTCTTGGACAGTGTGTCCTCACCCGTAACAGGGTTATTTGTAAAAGACTCCTAACAGGGCCTAACCTTTGACCAGGTCTCTGTACTTATTTCATTATAAAGATCAACTCCTAATAGGGTTGCAAGATCTTCTAACAAGGATCATTATAAACTAGTACATTTATTTGTGGGTGCTAATTCCCACTAGGGTTTTTACCTAATTTGGTTTTCCCCATTACCAAAATTGTGTTGTTCAATTATGTGTTATCTTGTTGAGTTTATATTTAATGTTATTTTGTACTTAATTGGAAAAAAAATTGAATCTAGTAGATAACTGATTCACCCCCTCCCCTCTCAGTTATCTCTTGGGAATATTCTTAACAATTGGTATCAGAGCCAAGTTCCTTGGAGAGAAAGCTTAACAACTTAAGGTAGATTAGATTGCATACTTCAGAAAAGAGAGTCCTAAGTTTGATGGAGAGAACTATCTTGATTGGAAGAACAAAATGATAACACATCTATAGTGCGTTGGTTTTGACATTTTTGAAATAGCCACACAAGAAGTTATTGTTCCCTTTTTGAAAGACCTTGCAAAATTTGATGCTACTAGTAAACAAAAGGATGTATTCACCGCTAATGTAATTTCCAAGGAAGCCCTTGTAAGTGCATTATCTAATAGTGAATTCTCTAAGATCAAGAAAGTAGACAAAGCCTACACCATATGGAAGAATTTAGAAGATATGTTTGAAGGAGATATCCAAGAAAAGAATGCATGGAGAAAGACATGGAAAAATAAGTATAACAACTTAGAGATGATACTTGAAGAGAACATCAGAGCTTACAATCAGAGGATTAATGAAGCAGTTTCAGGAATCAGAAACAATGGTGGAGAAATTTAAGAGGAAGACATAATGGACAAACTGATGAATACATTGATAGCACACTATGAGTGCAAGATCAATATCTTAGAGGAGACTATGCAATTTTCAAAAGACTTCAAGAGAGAGAATTTGATCAGAAAAATCTCTGCATTTGAGAAATCAATATTGAAGATAGAACCTAAAAGTGAAACAACTTTCAAAGCCTCAGTCCATGGTAAGAAATCATTGAGTAGCTCTTGTAATAATGAGAAAGAAGAAGTGGATACATAACTAGAAGAAATAATTGCTATGATTTCCATGAAAGAAAGGAAAGGTAAAGGAAAATATGAAGGACAACTACCATTCAAACGTTTTTCATGCAAAAAATTTCTCCATTTTGCATCCAAGTGTCCTACAAGAGTCAAGAAGTTTAGATCAGATTACAAGCCCAAATATACTAAGGAATGCTATAATGCTGAAGAATGGTGTAACTGATGATGACTTAGGAGAAGATAAAATTGGATTCATTTCCATTAAAGACATTGAGAAAATTCTTGAAGAAATGGACAATGAAGATGAAAATAAAGCACAAGAGTTAGCATTAGTTTCCAAAGCAGACATCAGAACTGACTGGATCATTGACAGCGGATGCTCACATCATATGACAGGAGACAAAGACATATTTGTACATCTTGAAAAGTACAAAGGTGGTATGGTTAGATTTGGAGATAACACTCCCAAACCTATCATAGGAAAAGGTTCTATTACTTTAGATGGAAATAACAAGACAAATGATGTTCTTTATGTTGATGGTTTACATCGTAGCCTACTAAGTGTTGGAAAATTGTTGGACAAAGGATATCAGTTGGAATTCAAAGACAATAAGTGCATCATTAATAACAAACAAGGAGATATTATTGCATCAGGCTCTTATACTAAAGGTAATGTCTTTCAGCTCAATCCAGAAGTAAGTTATTTTGTTGCAAAAGTAGATGATAGTTGGCTATGGCACAAAAGACTTTGTCACATCAATTTTGACAAGATAGTAAAGATAAGAAATTTAAAGGCAGTAAGAGACCTTCCTAGTATTGCAAGACCATTTGATACTATGTGCAGGGAACGTGTGATGGGAAAGCATGTAAAGAGCTCATTCAGAAGCAAGCAAAACTTAGTAGAAAACAAATTGGATCTAGTGCATACAGACTTATGTGGTCCTACTCAAACAAGATCATACTATGGAGAAAGGTATTTTATTTTTTTTTTTGATGATTTTTCAAGGATGATGTGGGTTGCATTCTTAAAGAATAAGTCTGAAGCTTTTGAGAAGTTCAAAATATCCAAAGCTAAAGTTGAAAATGAGTCTGGATTAAAACTAAAGTGTCTGAGATAAGATAGAGGAGGAGAATTCACCTCTGACTAGTTTTATGAGTATTGTGAAGAACATGGGATCAAAAAGCAGTTGAGTGATCCTAGAACCCCTCAACATAATGGGATTGCAGAAAGAAGAAATAGGATCATACTTGACACAATGTGCACTATCATGATGGAAGGAAAAGTTGTACACACCTATTGGAGAGATGCAGTCAATACAATAGTCTATACTATCAATAGAATACAATTAAGGCCAGTCGCGGATAAGACACCTTATGATCTTTGGTTTGGTAATGTACCTAGAGTAAAATACTTTAGAATCTTTGGAATCAAGTGCTACATCAAGAGAGATGATGGTGTTGGTAAGTTTGATGCCAGAAGCGATGAAGGTATTTTCCTTGGTTACTCTACTAAAAGAAAATCATATAGATGTTTTAACTTGAGATTGAAGAAGATAATTGAAAGTACACATGTGAAGATTGATGAGAAGTTCATGATTCAATGAAGATACTATGATTGAAGATGAACCTAGGGCTAGCAGTAAAGAAACAATTATTGAAGAAATGTTTGATTGTATTGATATATCATGCATTGACCCTGAAACAAGAAAAGAGGAATCACATATCACAGATGAAGATGTCACACCTAAAGTTCCAAAATTCACAACTAGATACCATTCAAAGGAAGATATCATTGGAGATCAGAGTAGTAGAGTTTTGACAAGATCTAAAGAAAAAAGTTTAATAGTTGATGAAGAAGTATGTTTACTTTCACAAATTGAACCTTTAAGTTTTGAAGATGCATCAAATGATTTATATTGGTAGAAAGAAATGAAAGAAGAGTTAGATGAGATAATAAAAAATGATACATGGGAATTGGTTCCTAGACCTTGTGACAAAAATGTGATTGGAACAAAGTGGATATTCAAAAATAAGATGAATGAAGAAGGTACAGTGGTAAGAAACAAATCAAGACTGGTATATAAAGGATATGCATAGAGAGAAGGAATAGACTACACTGATATATTTTCCCCTATGAGTAGACTAGAAGCTATCAATTTTTTTTGGCCTATGCAAAATTCAAGAACTTTAAAGTATATCAAGTGGATGTCAAGTCAGCTTTTCTGAATGGTGACTTAAAGGAAGAAGTTTACATAGAACAACCTAAAGGATTTAGTTTATCAAACAAACCAAACATGGTATGCAGACTAAAGAAATCCCTTTATGGACTTAAATAGGCCCCAAGATCTTGGTATGAGAGACTTGATGGTTAATTAACCAAGATTGGATTCAAAAAGGGAGTAGCAGATTGCAAATTATTCATGAGAGAGACACCTGATGAACTACTACTTGTTGCTATCTTTGTTGATGATATTATCTTTGGAGGTAATGACAAGCTTAGTGCAGAATTCACAAAAGAGATGCAAAGTGAGTTTGAAATGAACATGATTGGACCTATCAAATATTTTTTGGGATTGAATGAAAAAAAATTGACAAAGGCATATTCATAAATCAGTGTAAGTATGTGAAGGAGATATTGAAGACTTTCAAAATGGAATATTGCAAACTAGTAAGCACCCCGATGATAACAGGAAGCAAAATTTCTAAAGAGGATGATTCCACAATAGTTGACAAGACACTATACAAGTCTATGATTGGAAAAATCATATATCTTACTCAATCTAGACCAGATATTTCTAATGCAGTTGGCATTGTTGGAATATTTGTAGCTGAACCTAAAAAAAATCACCTAATGGAAATAAAAAGAATATTCAGATACTTAAAAGGGACTATAGACTATGGTTTATGGTACCCTAACTTAGAGAATATACAACTCCATGTGTATACAGATGCAAATTGGGAAGGTTGTGTTGATGACAAGAAGAGTACCTCAGGAGGAGCAGTATTTCTTGGAGACAGGTTGGTCACTTGGACAAGAAAGAAGCAGAATTGTATCTCTAAGTCAACAACAAAAGATGAATATGTAGCAGTAGCATTGAATTGTTCAACAATGGTTTGGATCAAATAGATGATTAAAGGCTTTGGTATTCAAATTGATTATCCTATTGTTATTCACTGTGATAACACTAGCACTATCAATATGTCAAAGAACCCTATGATGCACACAAAGACAACACACATTGAGATCAAATATAATTTTCTAAGAGAAAAATTTGTAGATAAAGAAGTAAAGTTGGATTATGTGAGCACTAAAGAATAGTTAGCAAATATTTTTACAAAGCCTTTATCAAAAGATAATTTTGAGTATCTCAAGGAGAAGCTGGGAGTAATTTCCTTTCCTAAGTTTAATTTGAATTTGTAGCAAGAGCATCAGTCCTTGGTGACTAATGAGTAGTTGTCTACTCTACTTTTGGAGTAGTACCTATGCTTAATTGTTTCTAGCACCCTTTTCCATTGATGTCAAAGGGGGAGTATATAGTTAGGGGAGCCTATACTCTGGGGGAGTATACAGTAATGAAAAATATAGTAAAAAGAGATGCAATAGTTAAGAGGATCTTTTGATGAGGATATTGAGAAAATTGTAAAAAGGAGGATACTTTGGGTTGATGGTGTTTTTCATATCATATGTTTCCATCAATGTCAAAGGGGGAGATTGTTGGAGATTTTCTTCTGTGCAAATAGTTGATTGTATGTTTGTCATTGATGACAACATATAATATACAACAGTGTCCTGTAAGCAATTATCAGTATAGATATTTTGGAGCCTTGTGCATTTACATCTATGTTGTAGACATGTTCTAGATGCAATGTTCATACACAGATTCAGATATGTAGTTTTAGTTGAGTTATGTTAATTTGTTTTGGTAGTTACAATTTCTGGAGATTATCTATTAAGAGCTGACATATTTACATTGTTTCTTGAGTTGCGCCTATCTTCAGGATATGCATGTTTGTATTCATGTTTAGTTATGAGTTAATGATGATTATCCAAAGGCGCTAAATGTGTTTTAATAGAAGCGTGATGTTTGAGTTAATTTGGTAGAGCCAATTATGTGAAATGAAGCATCCACTCATTTTGAGTTGTGCGGTCCTAACTTTGATTGCGTGCTTAGTTAAGCCAATAAGGAAGTTGCTAAATTATTTCCTACAGCCATTTTGACCTTATCCTTGGGGAAGATACATATAATAGTTAAAATATGATCGCTAAGAGTGAAAACAAAGTGAAAAAGAAAAGAAAGAGCAGAGCAGAAAGTTAGATAGTAAAGCTACATCATTCATCATTTGAATATATATGTGAAGAATCAAAAGAAGATTACAATTCACTGGAACTGATCAAGATAGAAGGTCTACTCAAATAGTTTATTATCAGATATAGTGTGTATCTGCCTTACAAAAGGTTGCATCCTTCACCATTTGAGCAGTGAGATCTTGGACAGTGTGTCCTCACCCCTAACAGGGTTATTTGTAAAAGACTCCTAACAGGGTCTAACCTTTGACTAGGTCTCTGTACTTATTGCATTGTAAAGATCAACTCCTAATAGGGTTGCAAGATCTTCTAACAAGGATCATTATAAACTAGTACAGTTATTTGTGGGTGCTAATTCCCACTAGGTGATGCTCATGAGTGGAAAGGAGTTTCTTAAAGTCATGAAGAAGGAAAGTGGGGTCTGTTGTGCAGTGATAGTGAAGCCAAGAGAAGAGACTAAGGAGAAAGTCAACATGCCTCAAGAAGTACAACAACTGTTGGATAAATACCATGAGATAGTGGATAACGAATTTCCTAGTGCTTTTCCACCTATGATGGATGTGAGTCATCAGATAGACCTAATACTAGGAGCTACTTTACCTAACAAGGCAGCATATAAAATGAATCCAAGTCAGAATGCAGAGATTACTAAATAGATACAAGATTTGCTAGAGAAATGACTTATAAAGAAGAGTTTAAGTCCTTGTGTTGTGCCAACTATCCTTGCACCTAAGAAGGTGTTGGAAAGTATTCAATTTTTTGAAATATGGTTTACTTTTTGGTTTTCATATATTGAAACACATCTGGGTTTGAGATCAATTTGAGTAAAGATAAGTTTTGATGACTCAGACATCGACTAAGTATAGAAGCATAGATACATAAGTGTTTTGGATGTCGAAGATTGAGATTGATGATTTACGGAAAGAGAGATTAGAGGAAGATAGTATGGGGTATGTATGACCTCCACCTAAGATAGATTTGGTTTCGGTTAAGTCTACGATGAGTTAGAAAGAATTGAAGACAGATAGACTGCAATAGAACAATGATATAGAGCAGTTAGACAGTAGCAAAGATTAAGGGAGTATGACTTGGACTCCAGACAATCAAAGGTGTATTTTGGTTGTTGATAACCTCCACATTGACTATGCAAGAGCACCAACTATGCATTTAATATTTACTATATTAAATGTATCTTGTATTGAAGGTTGACTTTGTAATATTTGTAATATTCAGATTGAGAGCCGACTTTGTAAAGTTGTGAGATATATATATGTAAGATATTTTTGATAAAGATAATGATGTTAGTAAGTTGGATGAATTTTTGAGTGAATAGTAGAGTAGAGAATGACAAAGATCATTGAAGAACTATAAAGGAACTATCTAAGCACCAGTGTTTCTTGTTTTTGTTCATGAATGAGAACACTTTGTAACCTGAATTATTTTGTAAGATTTGTAAGCTCAGTTGGCCCCTAACAGGGTGTTGCGAACCTTTAACATGGTTGCAATTCCTTTAACAAGGAAATGTGCTATGTAATATTTAGCTCCTAACAGGGCTAGATCTCCTAATAGGGACATTATACTTTAGTACATGCTTGTGGGTACCATCCCCATCGGGGTTTTCCCTTGGCTAGTGTTTCCTCAAAAAAAAAATATGGTGTTATGAGTACTATGTCATTTTCTTACGTTTTTTTCTTTACTACAAGTTTTTGGTTAATATTTAAATGGTTAAAGAATTTAATTAAGTGCTATAATACTGATTCACCCCCCCACTGAGTATTATCCAATCCTAACAATTGGTATCAGAGATTTTGGTCCTTGGAGAGAAAGTCTAACAACTTGAGGGAGATCATAATAGATTTGGACAGTTTAGAAGAAAAATTTGATGCTGCACTTGAAGACCTTGACAAAGCAAAAGAAAAAAATGGAGAGTTGAGATTCAAAATGTGAAGAGTTGAGAAATTTATAAAGATACTCAAAGATCAACTTGAGCTTTTGCAAAAATGAAAGACAAGATCTTGTGGTTCAGATAAAAGAGGATTCAGATGAAGACAGTTCAGATTAGGTGAAGCAACTAAAAGAAGAGAATGAAACTCTGAAACTTGAAAATGAGACCATGGCCAAAGAAATACAGGTATACAAGGATGCTAAGAAGAAAGTTGAAGAAGCTTTAAATAGTGTATTAGATCAAATAAAGAATGAGGCTGACATCTACAAGAATAAGTATTTGGAAATGGAAAAATACAATCAGATTATAAAAGGTGAACTTGTTGAAGCAAATAAACACATTGAGAAACTTCACACTAGCAGTGATTTGATTGATGAACAGAGAGACAAATAGAAACCTAAAGGTGATATGAATAGTATTGGCTTCAATGAAGCTGAGTGTTAAAATAATTAGGAAGAGAAATCAAATGAGAATATTGGTGTTGAGAAACCTTCTATTGAAGAACCTAAAGAGCAGATCAGATCCTTCAGAGGTAGATGCTTTGGCTGCAACAAACTTGGACACATGAAGAGAGACTGTAGAGGTAATGCCCCTTTTAGAACTTTTTCTAGTTATTGTTTTAACTGTAATGGATATGGGCACAAGAAAGTAGAATGCAAAAAACCTAATCAATCAGGATATAGACAAGACAATGGAAGAGAATCTATAGTGAAACCTACATGATACAAATGTAATAACATTGGACACATTGCAAAGTACTATAAGCTACAAGTTAATCAGGAAAGAAGACCTCCTATATGTTATAAATTCAATAATCTAAGACATATAGTGAAATTTTGTAGGTATAATGGATCAGACAACATAAGAGTACCACCTCCTATGAATTCACAGAAGAATGGAAATGATATTGGTAAGAGTGTTGGAGATTTGAAGATTGATTTTGAAAGTTGTTTTAAGAAGGCAGAAGATAGAAATAGTGGTAAGATATGGAAGATCAAAGAAACAAATGAGACATCAGTTCAGGGAGAGTCAGTAGAGGCTACTGGATCTTTGCCTGATGGTAGAAAAAAAAAATTGACCTAATTGGCCGATCATGGCCTTAGGGGGAGCATTGGATGCAGACATCAGAATATATCCTACCCTGAAATTCATGGATTTAGCCTGAGAAAGCTTGGTTATAAGCTTAGATGACATCATGAAATATACATCTAAGAGTGCAACATCATCTGACGCATATATTTTGTTCACGAGATCTAACAACTGACTGGATAGTTTTAAGTAAAAGTGAAATTCATGACTTAAACTTGTATAAAGCACCATTTGATGACCTATCTCTTTACCATTTGATGAAGAGAGAGCTAAGGATATCAGAGAGCAGAGAAATTTAGACTATTCTACATTGGTCATGCATGATCGATTGAAGGATAAACTTGGAATTCAATGGAAGGAAGAGGATCCAGAGGGAGCATTCTCCCAAACCCCGTATGGCCTATTACACGTGGAAGATATTAGGGCTTACATACATTATAAGTATGATATACTGGGAATTGATGATATATCAAGTGAGATGGAGTATATGACTAATAATGGAATCACAAGAGAAGAATAAAAACACATTAATCAGCTGAGCATAATGAAAATTCTGGACTTATGTGAATTTGATGAAGATGAATGGTTTAAGATACTATTAAGCAGGGTTCATGATCAGTTTATCTGGATAGATGATCAACCTGTGAAGATTTGTAGTGACCTAATCCATGAAATCACTGGACTGGACAACACTGGAGTCATCTCTATTGTGGAGAAACATGTAAAGAAAGAAGTTGAAACCCTAACTCATTCCTAATGGGATAGACGGGTAATGACAGTGAACAACATCTTTTAGCAAGATGTAAGATTGATTTTTATGATACTTGGGTACAATCTATACTACACTAGCAGACCTAACTCAGTATCTACTAGGGTAATCATGATGGCATGGAGAATGGTGAAGGAGAATGTAAAATATAACCTATGCGAAGTTCTGGCACAACAATTCCTTGAGAATGTGAAGCTAGTGAAGAAGGACAAAACTAAGACATTCAGATTTGGTTCATTGTTGATGCATATGTTTATTCATATTGAGCACAAATTTCCTGGCTTAAATCCTAGTGGTTTGAAATCTGGGATACCTGCTGGTAATTCCACAGAGATACAAGAGACAGAATGCTACTTGGGTTGATGGAGAATTGTTCGCTATGATCAATATCCTACAGAGACAGATGAAAACTAGATATAGGAAACATGAAGACATTGTTGAAAAATACAAAGATACAATCTGTTTCATGGTTGAAACTGATTGTGTATGTTTTGAATCAGTCATACCTAGAAAGAAATGGTGTTATCCCATGGTTTATGAAGTAAGTTTTGAAGTACTTACAATGCAAGTTGAACATATCCTTGCATCAGAAATTGATACAATAGAGGAAAGATGGGGAAAATATGAGGAGAATTCAGCAAAGGTGAGAGAACAATAGACTAGAGGTTTGAGGAAGAGAAAGATTGAGAATCTTGTACATGAATATGGAGTAAAAGATGGGTTGACAAAAGAAGAATTGAAATAAGTGAAAAATTAGATGATAGAAAGATCTCTTGGACCTGCAAGTGGAAGTACTGCAGCCCCTCCCACCCCTGAGGTAGTAATGGTAGACACTCCACCTCCTCCTCAACAACAAACAACACAAGTAGAAAACATTACTTCTAGAGTTACTAGATCAAGCATGCAAACCTCACCTAAAGAGCAAAGCACGGTAAGAGAAGAGAATAAAGCAGAAAAACACATATGGAAAGTTGACCTAAAGATGCTAGAGAAGAAAGCATTAGAACAAGGTAAATTGGTCACAATTGATAAATACTATAATAGGTATGAAGAAGCAGACAAGCTTAACATTGAAGACATTATGATTAAACACTTACTTTCAAGAAGACACTTTTAGAAATTGAAGGAAGTATACCTATGGAATTATATGGGAGATTGGAGATAAGAAAACATGTAGCACAGATTGAAGATGATAGAATCAGGAACCAAGAAATTGATAACATGCTTCCTATGATATCAGTACAAGAAAGGGATAGAATATATAAGGAATTAAAACCTCTATTAAGGACCAAGGTGATATTATTGAAAATCATGGCGAGGAAGTATGATGAATTCACTGAGGAAACACATAAGGAACTAGAAAATATATTGATGAATACTAATTCTATTAACCCCTCACCTCCTAAGACCACTTCACCCACACAATTTGGAATGGGTGAAATATCAAAATAAACAGAGACAACTGCTGAGAAGACTGAAGTAGATCCGCCACCAAATTTCTATGCTTCTAGTGTAGCAGTAACTCTTGACACCTCTCAAGATTAAAAAGACCTTTTTTTAGGGAATATGGACACTTCTATAGTAGATGAGGCAGAATAGAAGAAGGAAGAAGAGAAGGAGAATGATTAAGAATAGAAGAAAGATCAACAAGAGGATGAAAATAAAGAGGTAAACACATCATCCATCTCATTGTTGGCAAGAAATGATGTAAATGTTGATAACATGGATGAAGTTGAACTGGTAAAATTGGCATTTATTGCTTTGAACAAAGCCAAGGAAAGATCAAAGTTGAAAGGAGACAAGAAGCACAAAGTAATTACAAGAGCAATTGATACTATAAAAAAATTTCTTCGAGTACCTATTGTTTTCCAGAACAAATATGACATTGAAAATATGAGAATTACACTTGATGAATTTGATGGGCACTATGAGAATTTATTGAAGATTTTAGAGGAGAAGGTAGAGAAGACATACTTAGAGAAGAAGTTAACAACAGTTTGCAAGTCTATCACATGGGACTTAGGCATTGTGAAAACCTGCTTGACAAATGCAAGGATCTGCATTGGACATGGGATAAAATTGTTTAGTTATTGCATGAATCAAATAAGGCATGTTTAAAATGTAGAGACATTATTTCCAAAGAGAGGGAAACTTTGAACAGTATGATAGATGGTTGTGAAACATCTTCACAATCCACAACAGAGTTAGAAAAATAAGTCACAAGAATTTTGGCTAAACTTAGTGTATTAGATAATGAGAAAGGGAGAGTATTGACAAGATTTAATTTGGTGAAGAGCTTTATCACTCCTAAGCTATCTATACTTGAGGTTCATCTCTCAGACTTGGAGAAAGTAACAGATTTAATGAATGAATCTATGCCCACAGACTTGAAATAAGCTGAGACCACATCATTTGCACTGAATGGCTTAATTCAAATTAGCCAAATATTGTTAAAAACATGGAATGCAGAAGTGAATATCTTGGAAGATTCCTTTTAGGATATTTTGAAACTGGTGAGAAATCACTAAAACCTATTGTTTTATATGCACCTTTTTCATTGTTGTCAAAGGAGGAGTAGAGAAGAAAAGAAAAGAGAAAAGAAAAGAAAAAGGAAGATTATAGAGGAGACAAATTTGTTTGAACACTTATTCATTTTTTTGTTAAGTGTTGCCATCAATGCCAAAGGGAGAGATTGTTGGAAAGTAATCAATTTTGTCTAAATATGATTTACTTTTTGGTTTTCATTTATGGAAACACATCTGGGTTTCAGATCGATTCTAGTAAAGATAAGTTTTGATGACTTAGAAATCAACTAAGTATAGAAGTAGAGATACAGAATTATTTTAGATGTTGAAGATCGAGATCACTAATTTAGTTAAAGAGAGCTTAGAGGAAGAAAGTATGGGGTATGTATGACCTCCACCTAAGATCAATTTGGTTTTGGTTAAGTCTACGATGAGTTAGAAAGAATTGAAGACAGACATACTACAGTAGAACAATGATACATAGAAGTTGGACAGTAGCAAAGATTGAGGGAGTATGACTTGGACTTCAAACAATTGAAGGTGTATTTTGGTTGTTGATAACCTCCACATTGACTATGAAAGAGCATCGACTATGCATTTGATATTTACTATATTAAATGTATCTTGTATTGAAGGCCAAATTTGTAATATTTATAATATTCATATTGAGAACCAGCTTTGTAAAGTTGTGAGATATATATGTAAGATCTTTTTGATAAAGATATATGATGTTAGTAATTTGGATGAATTGTTGAGTGAATAGTAGAGTAGAGAATGACATAGATCATTGAAGAACTGTAAAGGAACTATCTAAGAACCAGTTTTTTTTTTTTTTGTTCATGACTGAGAACACTTTGTAACCTAAATTATCTTGTAAGAGTTGTAAGCTTAGTTGGCCCCTAATAGGGTGTTGTTAACCTTTAATAGGGTTGTAATTCCTTTAACAAGGAAACGTGCTATGTAATATTCAGCTCCTAATAGGGCTAGGTCTCTTAAAAGGGACATTATACTTTAGTACATGCTTGTGGGTACCATCCCCACCGAGGTTTTCCCTTGGCAAGGGTTTCCTCAAAAACAAAATATGGTGTTATGAGTATTATGTCATTTTCTTATGTTCTTTTCTTTACTGCAAGTTTTTGGTTAATATTTAAATAGTTAAATAATTTAATTAAGTGCTATAATACTGATTGACCCCCCTCTCAGTATTATCCAATCCTAACAGAAGGATGGAAAATGGAGGACGTGTACTGACTCCAGTACTATTAACAAGATTACTATTAGGTACAGATTTCCCATGCCTCGTATTGAGGATTTGTGGACAACTTAGGGGGTTCTTGCTATTTCTCCAAGGTGGATTTTAAATCAGGGTACCATCAAATTAGAGTTAGGCCTAGTGATGAGTGGAAAATAGCCTTCAAGAAAAATGAAGGACTTTATGAGTGGCTTGTAATTCCCTTTGTCTTGACAAATGTACCTAGTACATTCATGAGGCTTATGAATGAAGTACTAGCTGACTTTATAAGTAAATTTGTCATTTTTTATCTTGATGACATTTTTATCTTTATTAGGTATAAGGAGGAGCACATGGAGCATTTGGAAATCATTTTGAGGAGGCTACACCAAGAGAAAATGATGATCAACCAAGAGAAACTGATGATCAACCAAGGAAAATGTGAGTTTTTGAAAACTGAATTAGTGTACCTTGGATTTGTTGTTTCTAATGGATGCATGAAGATGGATCTTGATAAGGTCAAGTCTATATTGGAATGGCCAACACCTAGATCCATAGGAGATATTAGGATTTTTCATGGACTAGCCTCTTATTATAGGAGGTTTGTGAAAAACTTTAGCCATGTATGTGCACCAATACTAAATACTATAATGGGGGGAATTAAATGTCAGTTCAAGTGGATAGAAGAAGAAGATAAAGGCTTTGAAATGTTAAAGAAGAAGATAGAAGTTTTGGTTACTGATCATGTTGTTCATATTCATGTTTTGTCACTCATATCAAGATATATTTTTGTGGAGAAGACAGACTAGCTACTTGACTGGAAGAAGTGTACGGACACTATACAGATGATTCAGAATGATTGAAGTTGGATTTTAGTAGAAGGATGTGATATGACCTTATTCCTATGGTAGCTTGACTTAATGTTACATATTTTGGATGTTATAGTTGATTTGGTGAAGATTGGTTTTCTGGACCTTAACTGTGATTCTGGACAGAATAAGACTCTATGTTTATGGTGTCTCTTTTTGGCCAAGATATTTCAGATGATGTGAGATTACTAGTGGATAGCTAACATATGTTGTAGTAATGGGTTGAGTTCAATTTTTGTTTTTTTAGTGGTGACACCATATGTGGCATGTATTCTTGAGAAGACCTATTTACTGGTCAACTTCAGACATGTAGCGTGTGAAATTAATTATGAGTGTGGATTGCAAATCTGCAAGTATATGTGATGGATTGTAATTGATTTTTAGTTGTTATAGGTACTATGTGTATCTTAGCAAGGGGTTATATAATTATTTTTATGATGGCAAGCCTTAATTGACCAACCTAGTTAATTATGCATTAGGAAAGCTTAACTAGATGACCTAATGAGTTATTGTAAGAGGGTATATATGAGTGATATTTTCTTGTGGAGAAGGTGTGGTAGAGATTCAAAGGGAAGAGATGTGTTGAAGTTGTGAAGCTTGTTGATTTCTGGATATAAAGAAGAGTTGATGATTGTTATACTTAATTGGAAGTGACCAAGCAAAGACAGTTTCTATCAGATAGTTCAATGGATTGTATATTTTATTTATACACTTGATTCAGATTGTAAATCCTTGAGGGTCGGTTTAACCTTCTTTGGGAAGTGTTCCTTAGTAGTGAGCCTACTATTTTCTTTGACTCCTAATAGGGTCTATCTCCTAATAGGCACTGTGTACTATAATGTTGTAACAAGCCCCTAACAGGGATAATAGCTTTTAACAGGGATACTATACTCTTAGTAGATTATTTGTGGGTGTTAATTCCCACTAGGGTTTTACCTTTAACAAGGTTTCCTTGACAAAAAATATTGTGTTATGGTGTTGGAATTTACTATGTTATCATTTAATTTTTATGATATGGTTTATAAATTTTAAAGTTTAATAATCTATACTACAACCGATTCACCCCCCGCCCTCTCAGTTGTCTTGTAGACTATTATTCCTAACAATTGGTATCAGAGCTATTGGTCCTTAGAGAGAAATTTTAATAGCTTGAGGTGATCTTTAAGATGACATACTATAGGAAGGATAGTCCAAAGTTTGATCCTAAAAAATTTGATAGTTGGAAGAACAAGATGAGAACACATTTTCTATGAATGGGAATTGATTAGTGGATGATCACAAAGAAAGATGAAATGATAGCGACTGAGGATGAGTTAGAGAAGGCTACTGAAGATCAGAAGAAGTTGTTTTCATGCAATATGGTTGCAAGGGAAGTCTTGATTAGTGCTCTTTCATAGGGAGAATTCACTGAAGTAAAGGACTTGGAATCTGCACATGAGATCTGGACAATACTAGAAGCATTATATGTTGGAGAGAAGTTTACAAAGCAAGAAAAGTTATAGAAATGGAAGACAAAGATGGAATCACTGAAGATGAGAGAAGATGAGAACATTAGGGCATATGCACAGATAATTATTGAAGTGGTTACTGGCATTAGAAACTCTGGATGAACTTACAATGAGGAAGAAGTGATTGCAAAGATACTCAAATCTCTTGCACCTGTATACAGAACCAAAGTACAAGCTATAGAGGAAATTATACCTTTGACACTGAACTTCACCAGAGAAATGTTGATTGGAAAACTAACTAATTTTGAGGCTTCAAATTTGGGAGACACTTTACCAAAATTTGAGTTAGAATTCAAGGCAACCGTGCACATGAAAAAAAAGACCTTATCTAGAAATGAAAGCACCAATAGTAGTGACATAAGAGAAGAGCTTGGAGCTTATGCTAATGAATGGGAACAAATACAAGAAGAAGAAAGGAAGATAGATGAATTTGTGGCACTAATTTCTAGAAGAGAAAAGAGAGGTATGGGTAAATTTGAAGGCAAATTACCTTTAAAAATTTTTTCATGTAACAATATTGGTCATTTTGCATCTAGATGTCCTACAAGAGTTCCAAAGCACAAACCTAAGTTTTTCAAGTCTAAATATTCAAAAGACAGGGAATGTTATTATGCTAGTGAGGGTATATCATATGATGATGATGGTGACTATGATGAAATTGGATTTATTTCTATTAAGGATGATGTACCTATGCATGAAAAAAAATCCTTATTATCTCATGTTGAAAAGAAATCTGAATGGTTTATAGACAGCAGTTGTTCACATCATCTAACTAGAGATAAAAATAAGTTTGTGAGTTTGAAAAGACATGATGGTGGTGTTGTCAAATTTGGTGAAAATAATCCTAAGATTATTATTGGAGTTGGATCTATCTTTTTGGATGGAAAGACTAACACTAACAATGTATTACTTGTTGATGGACTTAAGCATAATTTTTTGAGTTTTGGAAAGCTAGTGGACAAGGGTTATCAATTGAACTTCATTAATGGGAAATGTTCTATCAAGAGTAAAATAGGAGACCTGATCACATCTGGTACTAAATCCAGAGGTAATATATTTGAATTGAACACATTTGAAGCTTCTTGTTTTATTGTGAAGGTTGATGATAGTTGGTTATGGCATAGAAGATTTTGTCATGTTAACTTTGATAACATTATGAAGGCAATTACAACTAATGCAGTAAGAGATCTACCTATGATTGTGAAGCCATCTAACACTATGTGTAGAGAATGTGTTATGGGGAAGAAGAATAGAAGCACTTTTAAAATAAAATATTATTCAACAAAAGTAAAGTTGGATCTGATACATACAAATCTGTGTGGTCCTCCACGAACAAGATCATACTATGGTGAAGGGTACTTTATACTATTATTTGATGACTTTTCTATAATGATGTGGGTTACATATTTGAGAGAGAAATCTGAAGCATTTGACAAGTTCAAATTATTCAAAACAAAAGTTGAGAATGAATCTAGTTTAAAGATGAAGTGTTTGAGATCAGACAGAGGAGGAGAGTTTACATTGGAGCTATTTAATACATACTGTGAAGAAAATGGAATACAAAGAAAAAATTCAACCCCTAGAACTCCACAACCGGGTGGGATAGAAGAGCGAAGAAATAGAACTATATTAGATGTGGTAAGGACTATGTTGCTGGAAGGAAATGTGTCACATGTTCACTGGAGAGAATAAGTTGGGACTATTGTGTGCACACTGAACATAATTCATATCACAGAAGGTACAAGTAAAACTCCTTATGAATTATGGTTTGATCATACACCTACTATAAAATATTTTAGAATATTTGGAAGTAAATGTTATATCAATAGAGATGATGAGATAGGAAATTTTTATGCTAGAAGTGATGAAGGAATCTTTCTTGGTTGTTCCACTAAGAGTAAAGCTTATAAATGTTTCAATATGAGATTGAGGAAATTTATTGAAAGTGCCAATGTGAGGATAGATGAGATTTTTTCAGATTCAGGAAAGGATGTATGATTGTGGTCAGATCATAGAAACAAAAGAGCTTACTACTAAACCCGAGGAATCTTTGATGGTTGACAATGAGATTGAAGATGAAAAACTGAAGCTACTAAGACATTGAAGACACCAAGGTATGTTAAGAAGAACCATCCTAAAGATCAAATTATTGGTGATGAAAACAAAGGCACGATGAATAGATCTAGAGTTAGAGATGATATCTGTTTGATTTCTCAAGTTGAACCAAAGACTACTGATGAAGAATGTAGAAATGAATCTTGGACTAAACCTATGGAAGAAGAACTAGAACAAATAAAGAAAAAACAATACTTGGGAATTGGTTCCAAGACCTAAGAACAAAAATGTGATTGGCACTAAATGGGTTTTCAGAAAAAAGAGGGATGAGGAAGGAACAGTGGTAAGAAACAAGACTAGACTGGTATGTAAAGGCTACTCACAACAAGAAGGTATAGACTATGAAGAAACATTTTCTCTTGTTGCTAGATTGGAAGCTGTGAGATTATTCCTTGATTATGCTACACATAAATACTTTAAGGTTTATCAGATGGATGTGAAGTCAGGATTCTTGAATTTTACATTGAGCAACCTGATGGTTTTCCTTTGACAAACGATGAAAACATGGTTTGTAGACTAAAGAAAGCACTGTATGGACTGGAACAAACACCAAGGGCATGGTATGCAAGACTAGAAAAATATCTACTTCATCTTGGTTTTAGTAAAGGTATGCAGATAGTAATTTATACTTAATAACTAAAGAAGATGGAATCTTGATTATAGAATTTTTTGTTGATGATATCATTTTTGGAGGCAATGATAAGATGAGTAAGAAGTTTGCTTAAGAAATGGAAAATGAATTTGAAATGTCAATGATTGGTGAGATGAAATTTTTTCTTGGTTTGCAAATTAATCAAAGTAAGAATGGCATTTTTATATTTCAAACCAAGTATCTTAAAGAAATGTTGAAATTTTTTGGAATGGAAGATTGGAAACCTATTGGAACACCTATGGTGACAAGAAACAAACTGACTAATAGTGATGAGACTCAAAGTGTTGTTTAGAATAAGTACACATTGATGATTGGAGGTCTACAATATCTAACACACACTAAACCAGATATTACCAATGCATTTGGAATTGTAGCTAGATATCAGGCAAATCCTAAAGAAACACATTTTTTTGTTGTGAAAAGAAATTTCAGATATTTGAAAGGGACAATAGAATATGGATTATGGTATGAAAAATATGATGATTTTACATTGTAGGCTTTTGCTGATGTTGATTGGGAAGGTAATGTGGATGAAATAAAGAGTACAAGTGGTGGTGCATTTTTCCTTGGGAAAAGGTTGGTTTCTTGGTTGAGCAAGAAGCAGAACTGTATTGCTTAATGTACTGCCGAGTCAGAGTATGTTGCTACTACAATAAATTGCACACAAGTTGTCTGGATGAAACAAATGCTGGAAGATATTGGAATAACTTTCAAAGAGTTAGTGGTTATTCATTGTGATAACACTAGAACAGTAAACATGTCAAAGAATCTTGTAACATTAAAAAACTAAACATATTTCTATTAAGTATCATTTCTTGAGGGAGAAGGTAGAAAACAAAGAAATTTGACTGGATTACATTAGCACAAAGGACAGATAGCAGATATATTTACCAAACCTTTTCTAAAAGATGCTTTTGAATATCTTAGAGGCATGCTTGGGGTGGTGGCCCCTCCCAGTGGTAATTAATTTATGCATATATGTATCAGTCCAGTGGTTTTTCAAAGCTATATCACTATCTGGACTTGATGTATGGATCTACTTCTTAGGAGGAGTGATCGTAGGATAACACTTTGGAGTACATTTGGGTGATCTTGCACCTAATTGTTGGACATGAATATTTGAAAAAGCTACACCTTACAAAAGACTATAGATGAGTTATGGCACCCTTTTCCATTGCTACAAAAGGGTGAAGGAATCTATGTGAAAATCCCTACTATTTTGGGGAGATTTGTGTTGAGGATATTGAGAAGATTGTATTGAGAGAGAGTACTTTTGGGTTAATGCATATGGATTTTCCTATATGTTTCCATCAATTCCAAAGGGGGATATTGTTGGATGATATTAATTTTGGTTATTGATCATGTCGTTGATCTTCATGTTTTGTCACTGGTGTCAACATATATTTTTGTGGAGAAGACAGACTGGCTACTTGACTAGAAGAAGTGTACGAACACTATACGGATGATTCAAAATTATCAAAGTTGGATTTTAGCAGAAGGATGTGTGCTAAACTTATTCCTAAGGTCACTTGAATTAATGTTACACATTGTGGATGTTACAGTTGATTTGGTGAAGACTGGTTTTCTGGACTATAACTGTGATTCTGGACAGAGCAAGACTTTGTGTTTCTGGTGTATCTTTCTGGCAAAGATATTTCAAATGATGCAAGCTTACTGGTGGATAGCCAACATATTTTTTAGTAATGGGTTGATTTTGATTGTTGTTTTGTTACTGGTGACAACATCTTTGGCGTGTATTCTAGAGAAGACCTATTTATTGGTCGACTTTAGACATGTAGCGTGTGAAATTAATTATGAGCATGGATTGCAGATCTGGAAGTATATGTGATGGATTGTAATTGATGTTTACTTTTTATAGGTATCGCGTGTATCTTAGAAAGGGGTTATATAATTATTTGTATGATGGAAAGCCTTAATTGGCCGACCTAGTTAATTATGTATTAGGAAAGCTTAACTGGCCGACCTAATGCATTATTGTAAGAGGGTATATATGAGTGATATTTTCTTGTGGACAAGGTGTGGAAGAGATTAAAAGGGCTGAGATGTGTGGAAGCTACAAAGCTTGTTGACTGCTAGATATAGAGTAGAGTTGATGAATGTTATACTTCATTGAAACTGACCGAGAAAAGATAGTTGCTATCAGACAGTTCACTGGATTTTGTATTTTCTTTATACACTTGATTTGGATTGTAAATCCTTGAGGGTTGATTTAACCTTCTTTGGGCAGTGTGCCTTGGCAGTGAGCCTACTATTTTCTTTGACTCCTGATAGGGTCTGTCTCCTAATAGGGACTGTAACTGTAATGTTGTAACAAGCTCCTTACACAGCTAATATCTCTTAATAGGGATACTATACTCTTAGTACATTATTTGTGGGTGTTAATTTCCACTGGGGTTTTACCTAAATAATAGGGTTTCCTCGACAACAAATATTGTGTTATGGTGTTGGAATTTACTGTGTTATCATTTAATTTTGTTGATATGGTTTATAAAGTTTAAATTTTAATAATCTATACTACAACTGATTCACCCCCCCCCCTCTTAGTTGTCTTGTGGACTGTTATTCCTAACAATGTGCACCAATACTAAATACTATAAATGGGGGAATTAAATGTCAGTTCAAGTGGACAGAAGAAGTAGATAAAAGCTTTGAAATGTTAAAGAAGAAGATAGCAGAACTACCTACTCTTAGGTTCCCAAACTTCAATAAATTATTTGTGGTGGAGTGTAATGCTAGTAAAATAGCCATTGGGGCAGTGTTGAGTAAAGAAGGGCACCCTGTGGCATTCTTCTCTGATAATTTAAATGAATCCAAGAAAAATTACTCCACCTATGCTTTGGAGTTGTATGCAATGGTACAAGCACTCAGAAAGTGGAGACATTATCTCCTACCCAGGGAATTTGCATTTTACATAGATAATCATCCATTAGCTTCTTGAATGGGCAAGAGAAGTTGAATCAAAGGCACCTAAAGTGGGTAGAATCATTGCAAGCATATAATTTTTTTATAAGACACAAGAAAGGTGTTAGAAAAGAAGTTGCAGATGCACTAAGTAGGAGAGTCTTGACTATCTAGGAGATACAACTACAAAGTGTAGGGATGAGTGACCTTAAAGACCTCTACACTTAAAGACCTCTACAAAGAAGTCAAAGATTCCAAGGATGTCTATGAAGCATGTGAGAAGTTTAAACAAGGATTTAAGGTGGATATTACTGACTATATGTTGCAGGGAGGACTATTATTCAAGGGACACTTGTTTTGTATACCTAAATGCTCAATGAGGGAGAACATAGTCAAGGAAAAACACCAAGGCCTTTTGGGAGGCCACTTTGGAGTGGACAAGACACTTAAGCAAGTGAATAGGCATTATTATTAGCCTAAATTATAGTTAGATATCAGAATTTTTTTGGATAAATGTTAGATATGTCAGAGAGATAAAGGACATAGTAGCAACACTAGATTGTATCAGCCTCTATTCATACCATAGAGACCTTGGGAGTGCTTGAGCATGGACTTTGTTTTGGGACTTCCTAAGACACCAAGAGGACATAAAAATGTGTTTGTAGTGGTGGATAGGTTTAGAAAGATGGCACACTTCATTCCTTGCACGAAAACCAATTATGCTTCCCACATTGTAGGTATTTTATTTAGAGACATAGTGAGGATCCATGGATTTCCACTTAACATAGTAAGTGATAGGGATAGGAAGTTTGTGGGCCACTTCTCGAGAACCCTTTGGAAAATGATAGGTACAAAATTATATTTCTCTTTAGTCTATCACCCTCAGTAAGATGGACAAAATGAGGTAGTAAATAGGTCTCTAGGTAACCTATTAAGATGCTTGACTAATGATGCAGGAGCATCTTGGGTCATTGGAAATCTTGCTCAACCAAAAATATGGTTTTTTTTTTCTTTAGTTAATTTGGAGGCTACTCAGGAAGTACTTTGTTACTTAGGCTCTGTTTCTTGGTAATTCTTGTTTCGGGTTTGTCTCTGCTACTTGGATTCTATTGCTCAGGCATGCTTGTTTTTTCTTCTCAGGTTATGTTTCTCAGGAATGATTGTTCCTATCGCTCGGGCCCTATTGCTTGGGCATGCCTATTTATTTCCTATTTCTCAGGTTTCTCTTCTGATGCTCGGGTTTTATTTCTTGTTTCTTGGGGTTTTCTTTGTCCGAGTCACTCTGTTGCTTAGTCAACCTTTTCTCGAGATGCTTATTTCTGAGTTGGATTTGGTGGCCGACTTCTTCACTTAATTTTTGTGGTTTAATTGATTTTGGGTCTATCATTGGGATCTGTGTAGACCTAAATATGGGTCTCACTTATGGATTTGAGTGTCAACATCTGTTGGTGGACTCTTGTATATATTTTTTTCCATGTTATTAGTTTTAGGGTGTTCGGGGAAGTAGAATAGATTGGATAGAAGATAGAAGGTTGAATTATCTATAAGCAGGTCTGTGACCTCACATGTATGAAGATCAAATTGTAATTCACTGAATGTATATGGACGAAACTAGGAAGGCCTTACAATGAGACATGTAATGAGTTTGATCAAATTAATATAAAGGATCTCTGTTTTTTCTTATCTCACTATGTTTTTTGGCTTTTGCATTGGTTTTGAAAGGTGGTTCGGTAAGTGGAAGAGCCCTGGGCCCCATTATTAGCCCCTACTTGCGTCAGGTAGTATCAGAGCATTGGTGAGATCTAAGTTCCTTCTTGTAAACCCTAACCATAGTTGGTTATATTGTTGTGGGGTAGCAGATTGCGATCTGACCTACAATTGCGGAGGGATTCAAGAGGGTTTGTGGGAGAGGAAATGTAGATTGAGGTCTAGCTGATATGCTTAGATAGATGGGTGCTAGATTGGAAGCTGTTAAGATAGCCTAGTGCAAAGGAAGACATCTTGATGATGTTAGTGATGATGAATTTAAAGAGGTTCAAGGTGAAGTTGCACCTACACTTGTAATGGACCAGGAAGAAGAGAGATTCCTGAGAGCCTTGACAAGTTTGAAATCCACACCTCAGTTTAATCCTCATAAGTATAGTGGAAAGTTGGATTTTGATGAATTGATTGACTGGATAACTAAGATGGAAAATTATTTTGAATATGAGAATGTATGAGAGGATAATAAGGTAAATATTGCAAGCATAAAGTTGAAAGGTCATGCATCCTTGTGGTGGGAATGTCTACAATTGGATCGGAAGAAGAAAGGTAAAGAAAAAATCAAGGTATGGGATAAGATGGTAAACAAATTGAAAGAAAAGTTTCTACCTTGTGATTATCAGATTAACCTAACTAGGAGAATGCAAATCTTGAAACAGAAGGATAAATCTATGAAAGATTATACTGAGGAATTCTACAGATTGGATGTCAGATCTAGACATTTGGAAGATGAAATGGAAAGAGTAGCAAGATATCTGGATGGCTTGAGAGGTTTTATACAAGATGAGATTAGTTTGGTCAAGATGGAAAGCATTGAGGAGGCACATAAATTTTCCCTAAAATCTAAGGAGAAGTTGAACAAAAGATATGAACAAAGACAAAGAGGCTGAGGTGGTAGATTCCCTAGAGGAAGAGGTACATCTCATGGTAAAAGCAATAGATATGAATCAGACAAGTCAATTGTTAGAATAGTCCCAAAGGATAACTAAGAGAGGGGAGTGAATCAGTTATCAGCCAATTTAATTCTTTTCTCTTATCAACTTCAGAATACAATAAAGTAAATACACATTCAGATAACACAATAGAAAACACTTCAATTTGGTTACGGGGAAACCAAATGGTAAAAACCCTGATGGGAATTAGTACCCACAATGAACTATACTTGTTTATAGTAATCCCTATTAGAAGATATTTCAACCATGTTAGGAGTTGTACTTTACAATGCAATAAGTATAGTGACCTGATTAAGGGTCTGACCCTCTTAAGAGTCTTTTACAAATAACCCTGTTAGGGGTGAGGACTCACTGTCCATAAGCTCACTACTTCAATGGTGAAGGCTACAACCTTCTATAGAATAGATATACACTATATCTGATGATGAACTATAGAGTAGACCTACTATCTTGATCAGTTCCAATGTATTTTAATCTTCAACTACTTATTCACATAGATCCTTGATGAATGAAACAACTCTGATATTGTGCTCCGTACTTTTTTTGTCTCTGTTCTTCTCATTCACACTTTGCATTTAAAAACAAACTACTATAAGTATCTTCTTTAAAGTGGAAGGTCATGATGACTCTTGGAAACACTTCAACAATATATTTGTTAGCTTAACTAAGCACACAAACAATATTATGTTTGTGCAACACAAACTAAACAAATGCGACACTTCACTAAGTCGGCTTCACCAAATCATCTCAAATAGCATGATCTTGATGTTACATGATAGGCGCATTTAACCAAACATAGTTGGGTGATACCACAATAGTGGGTTACACTTTTTGGGAGGAAGGAATTCATCCCGAAAAGCGTGACCCTCTAAAATATTTTTCTTTGTTTCGATCGAAAATACTAAATACTTTCGATCAAAATAGACTTACTTTCGATCGAAAGTACCTAAACTAGGTACTTTCGATCGAAAGTACCTAGGTACTTTCAATCGAAAGTAACCTAGTTACTTTCGATCGAAAGTAACTAGGGTTAATTTAGCGGATATACTCGCCAAAACAGTCATTGCGACTGTTGCGGCTTGGTTGAAAGGGACAGTGGCTGCCAGGGCTTCCGTTTCATCGAACGTCTATTAATCAGGTTTTTCACGTTTTTAATTGGAATATTTTATTGTTTTATAATA
>MU225900.1:2050781-2067307 GCA_018584345.1 Thuja plicata | reverse complement strand
CATCTCAAGACTGTTGTATTTCTTTTTCCATGTCTTCCTACGTGCATTCTTTTCTTGAATATCTCCTTCAAACATGTCTTCTAAATACTTCCATATTGTGTATGCCTTGTCTAATTTCTTGATCTCAGAAAATTCACTGTTAGATAGTGCACTTATAAGGGCTTCTTTGGCAACTACATTAGTTGTGAATGTATCCTTCTGTTTACTAGTAGCATCATCTCTTAATAGATCTTTTAAAGAAGGAATAATAACTTCTTGTTTGGCTATCTCAAAGATATCAAAACCAACACACTGTAGATGTGTTATCATTTTGTTTTTCCAATCCAGATAATTTTCTCCATCAAACATAGGGCTCTCTTTTCTAAAGTAAGACATCTGATCTACCTTGAGCCGTTAGGCTTCTTCTCCAAGCCACTTGGCTCTTATACCAATTGTTAGAATAGTCCCAAAGGATAACTAAGAGGGGGGGGGGTGAATCAGTTATTAGCCATTTTAATTATTTTCTCTTATCAACTTCAAAATACAATAAAGTAAATATACATTCAGATAACACAATAGATAACACCACAATTTGGTTACGGGGAAACCAAATGGTAAAAACCCCGCTGGGAATTAGTACCCACAATGAACTATACTTTACAATGAACTATAGTAATCCCTATTAGGAGATATTTCAACCCTGTTAGGAGTTGCACTTTACAATGCAATAAGTATAGTGACCTGATTAAGGGTCTGGCCCTGTTAAGAGTCTTTTAAAAATAACCTTGTTAGGGGTGAGGACTCACAGTCCAAAAGCTCACTGCTTCAATGCTGAAGGCTAAAACCTTCTGTAGAAAAGATATACACTATATATGACGATGAACTATAGAGTAGACTTGCTATATTGATCAGTTCCAATGTATTGTAATCTTCAACTACTTATTCACATAGATCCTTGATGAATGAAACAACTCCGATATTCTACTCTGTACTTTTTCTGTCTCTATTCTTCTCATTCACACTTTTTATTTATAAATGAACTACTATAAGTATCTTCTTTAAATTGGAAGGTCATGACGACTCTTGGAAACACTTCAACAACATATTTGTCAGCTTAACTAAGCACATAAACAATATTAAGTCTGTGCAACACAAACTAAATAGACGTGATGCTTCACTAAGTCAGATTCACCAAATCATCTCAAATAGAAAGATCCTAATGTTACATGATAGATGTGTTTAACCAAAAATAGTTAACTCATAACTAATAATAAATATACACACACATATCGTGAAGATAGGTGCAACTCAAGAAAAATGTTAAGTACGTAAGCTCTGAACAGATACTCTTCTAGAACTATAACTGCCAATAACATAATTACACAACTTGACTGAAACATCATTTCTAGACCTACGTGTATGAATATAGTAACCAAGGCATGTCTACAACATGTATCTAACCATAGAAGGTTGGATAACACTATTCTGATAAGTTCATATAGAATTTTGTTGTATATTATATGTTGTCATCAATGACAAACATACAATCAATCAACTACACAGAAACAAATCTCCAACATCAATTTCAGAAACATCTCAAGACAAAGGAAAGACTTAATGGAAAGGTGGAGGTTCATACCAATGAAGAGGTAATTACTCCCGAGGTGGTTATAATAGAAAAGGATTCCAAGTAACTTGTTACAATTGTGCTAAAGAAGGACATAAATCCTTTGAATGTACACATGAAAACAAGAAGACCAGTAGTAGAAGAAATGCATTAGTGCAAGAGGAGTCACCTAATGGAGCTGAAAAGGAAGGAAATCTCATGATGCAAAGGATACTATGGAGTGAGAAGGATAATCAAGATCTGATCAGGAAAATTTTGTTCAAGACCAGATGTGGAGTTGCAGACAAAGTTTGGAAGGTGATTGTTGACAGTGGAAGATCAAAGAATCTAGCATCTAAGGAAATGGTTACAAAGTTGTAGTTGGAAAGGATGAAGCATATAAAGCCCTATTAGATCACATGGATCAAGGAAGAACATACATTAATGGTGAGTGAACAATGTTTTGCGAATTTGAAAATTGGAAAATATTATGATAAGGTGTTGTGTGATATTATGCCTATGGATTGTTATCATATTTTGTTGGTAGACCTTCAAAATATGATAGACATGCTATACATGATGGAAGATTGAATAGATATTCTATTTGGGTTGATGGTAAGAAGAAAGTTTTGTTACATTTGGTTGAAGAATCTATTGGTGAAGTATGTACATCTATGAAAGTTTGTCTGATGGAAGGTAGACAGTTTGTTAAGGATTTGAAAAGAAATGGTATCCGTTATGCATTGATTCCTAACAAACCAAGTAAGAATACATAAGATGACATACCTGCAGTAGTTGAGAAGTTACTCACTGAGTACAAGGAGATAATTTTAGATAATTTACCTAATGGTTTTCCACCAATGAGAGATATCATTCATTTTATGGATTTGATTCCTAGATATAGTTTACTGAACAAAACACCATATCGGTTAACACCGACCAAGAATGAAGAGCTTAACCGACAAGTTCATGAATTGTTGAAAAAAGGTCTGATCCAAGAAATTTTGAGTCCATGTGCAGTACCTGATGTGTTGGCACCTAAAAAGAATGGAGAATGGAAAATGTGCATGGATTCTAGAGAAATCAATAAGATCAAAGTGAGGTATAGGTTTCCTATACTGAGAATGGATGACATAATGGATTATTTGAGTGGAGCGAGATATTTCCCAAAATTAATTTGAAAAGTGGGTATCATCATATTAGAATCAAAGAAGGTGATGAATGGAAGATTGATTTCAAGACAAAGGAAGGTTTGTATGAGTGGTTGGTTATGCCTTTTGGTTTAACTAATGCATCAAGTACTTTTGTGAGGTTAATGATTGAAGTTTTGAAGAAATTCTTGAATAAATGTGTGATTGTATACTTGGATGATATTTTGATATTCAGTAAGACTAGAGAAGAGAATTTGATGCATATAAGACAAGTGTTGCAGAGATTGAAAGAGGAAAAGTTGCTGATAAATATGAAAAAGTGTTCCTTTATGAAAGAAGAGCTTGTGTATTTGGGTTTTGTGATTTTAGCTGATGGTTTAAAGATGGATCCTGAGAAGGTTGAAGCTATACTTAATTGGCCTACACCTAAAAATGTCAGTGAGGTAAGATCATTTCATGGATTGGAAAGTTTTTACAAAAATTTTATCACAAATTTCAGTTCTATTTGTAATGCTATGACTGAAACAATGAGGGTAGACAAAAGAGAATTCAAATGGACACATGGAGATGATAAGAGTTTTGAGACTTTGAAAGTGAAGGTTGTTGAATTACCTGTTTTAGCATTACCTGATTTCAATAAGGTATTTCAAGTTGAATGTGATGCAAGTGGAAGTGCAATTGGAGTTGTGTTGACTCAAGAAGGTAAACATGTTGCTTTATTTAGTGAAAAATTGAATGATGCTAAAAGGAAATATTTTGTCTATGATCAAGAGTTATATGCTATTGCTCAAGCTATGAAGAAGTGGAGACATTACTTGAGCCAAATGAATTTGTGTTGTATATTGATCATAAGGCTTTACAATATTTGGGTAGTCAAAATAAGTTCAATCAGAGACATATGAAATGGGTAGAGTATTTTCAGAGTTTCAAATTTGTGATCAAACATAAAAGTGGAGTGTCTAACCGAGTTGCTCATGCATTGATTAGAAGAAGATCTTTGTTGACTGAAATGAGAATTGAGGTTCCTGTTTTTGATGACATGAATAATTTGTACAAAAGTGATCCTAATTTTTTAGAGAAGTGGAGAGTGTGCAGAGCACCTAATTCAAATCAATCAACTAAGTATGAATATTATTTCATTTAGGAAGATATGTTGTTTAAAGGTATTCAGTTGTGTATACCGAGAGGTTCAATGAGAACTAATTTGATTAAGCAGAAGCGTAGTAGTGGATTGGCTGGACATTTTGGTATTGATAAAATGCTGAGTTTTCTTAAGGAAAGGTATTTTTGGCCTTAGTTGTATAAGGATGTTCATAAATTTGTGAAAAGCTATGGATTTTGTCAAGTTGCAAAAGGAGTGAGTTAGAATACTAGTTTGTATACACCGATTACTATTCTTGAGAAACCTTGGAGTGACATCAACATGGATTTTTTTCTTGGCTTACCAAGGAAAACAAGAGGTAACGATTCCATATTTTTTATTGTGGATATATTTTCTAAGATGACACATTTCATACCATGTAGAAAAACATAAGATGCAGTGCATGTAGCAGATCTTTTCTTTAAGGAGATTGTCGGATTCCATGGATTACCGAGGAGTATCATCTTTGACCGAGATGGTAAATTTGTAAGCTATTTTTGGAGAACACTTTGGAAGAAGATGGATACTGAGTTGATATTTATTTCTACATTTCATCCACATACTGATGGAAAAATAGAGGTTGTAAACCAAAGTTTGGGTAGCTTATTGAGATGCCTAGTTGGAGACACACCAAGCAATTAGGATTTGATGTTGGCATAAGAAGAGTTTGCATAGAACAATTCAGCGAACATAAGTACTAGAAAGACACCTTTTCATATTGTTCATGGAACACAACTGAGCAGTATATCAGATTTGATAGATATGGTTGGAGAAGAGAAAAGAAGTGTTGAAGCAGAGGAATTTGCTAAGTTCATGAAGACATTGCATAAAGATGTAAAACAGAAGTTGGAGAAAAGCAATCAAAAATACAAAGATAGTGCAGACAGGTCAAGAAGACATAAAAAATTTGAAGTTGGTGATGCAGTAATGGTTCATTTGAAGAAAGGAATATTTCTTATTAGAACATATGGTAAATTGAAGATGAATAAATTTGTTCCTTGCATAATACTAAGAAGATTTGACAGTGGAAATTCTTATGAAGTTGAATTACCTAATGACATAGATATATCACCCATATTCAATATGTCAGACTTGTATGAATATCATGAACCTGATGAAGAAGTAACAGTACCAAGTGATTATCCTAAGAAGAAGATAGAGGAAGTTGAGAAGATTTTGAAATAGATAATTGGTAGAAGCACAAGAAGAAAGGAATACATGGAGTATCTAGTAAAGTCGAAGAATAGACCGATTGAGGACTCATCTTGGATTTCTCAATCTAAGTTGGATTCATTTGAGGTTGGATGTGATACATGATTCAGCGAATCATTTCTTTTAACCCCAGGTGTCTAATGTAGGAGCATCTTGGGTCATTAGCATTCCTACTCAACCAAAAGGATGTTTGTTTTGTTCTTTAGCTAATTTGGAGGCTGCTCAGGAAGTACTCTATTACTTAGGATGTGTTTCTCAGTAATGCTTGTTTTGGTTTGGTCTCTACTACTTGGGTTCTATTGCTCGGGCATGCTTGTTTTTGTTGCTCAGTTTGTGATACTCGAGAATGCTTTTTCCTGTCACTTGGGTCCTGTTTGGAATGTATGTCCTCTTCTGATGCTCAGGTTTTGTTTCTTTTTTCTTGGGGTGTTCTTTTCCCAAGTCACTCTTTTGCTTAGTCAACCTTTTCCTGAGATGCTTATTTTGGAGTTGGATTTGGTGGCCAAATTCTTTACTTAATTTATGTGGATTAATTCATTTGGGGTCTCTCATTGGGATCTATGTGGACCTAAATCTAGGTCTCCCTTATGGATTTGAGCACTGACCTCTCTTGGTGGACTGTTGTATATATTTGTTTCCATGTTCTTCATTTTAGGGTAGTTTGGGGAAGTAGAATAGATTGGATAGAAGATAGAAGGTTGAATTATCTATAAGTAGGTTGGTGACCTTGCATGTATGAAGATCAAATTGTAATTCACTAAATGTATATGGATGAAACTGGGAAGGCCTTACAGCGTGACATGTAATGATTTTGATCAAATTAATATAAAGGATATTTATGTTTTCTTCTCTCACTATGTTGTTTTGGCTTCTACATTGGTTCTACAAGGTGGTTTGGTAGTTGGGAGATCCCTAGGCCCCATTATTAGCCCCTACTTGAATCAACTAAGCATCATGGATACTCATGGGATCATATTATAGGACAAGAAGAATATGCCTATAATGACTTCACCAATAGGAGCACAGGAAAGATCTTGTTTGAAATAGTTTATGGGGCCAATCCAAGAGGGATCATGGAGTTGAGAGACCTCATTTTGTAGGATAGAAGGAGTGCCCAAGGAGAATCCTTTGCAGAGAAGATTAAATAACTTCATGACCAAGTTAAGAAGACTTTACACCAACAAGTGGACAAGTACAAGACTAGGGCATATAAGACAAGGATAGATTTTCAATTCAAGGTGGGAGATCTGGTACTTTCCTACCATAGGAAGGAGAGATTTCCAAAAGGAAAGCCAACCAATCTACTAATGAAGAAGATAAGACTACTCAAGGTGTTTCATAAGTATGGTAATAATGAATATGAGGTGGAGTTACCTCCTGATTTGGGCATCTCACCCATCTTCAATGTGTGTGATATGTATCCCTATAAGGGTCTTCCCTCTAATACTGGTCAGAAAACTCTTTCAGACTTGGGAGAAGAAGATTGGATCAGAGATTTGCCCACTCCTCAACCTCTGCAATTGGATAGTGTATTGGACTCTAAGGTAATCAAGAAGACCAGGAAGGGTACCTATAAAGAGTATCTTGTGAAGTGAAAAGGGTTTCCAAATGCTGAAGCCACTTGGATGACTGAAGCAGACATACTAAAGCATGGATTCACCATTGAAGATCTTCTAACTCAAGGGACTTGAGTTCTTTGTCCCAGGGGAGTATGGTGCATAACACCTCCCATTTTGGTTTGAAGTTGGGTTAGATGTTGTTTAAGGTTGTTTAGTAGTCTTTAATGTGCTTGTAATAATATCCACAAGTATTTGGATCCAATCTTGTTCCTTTTTGTTTGTAAGAGCACAAGTTGCTCATAGGTCCTAAGGGTTGTCAAATGGTCTAAAAAGTTGCTAATTTTGAGAGACTACGGGAAATGGTCTCCTTTAGGGTCATAAGTGACCTAAATAGGGTCCTAGGATAGGTCAAGGAGCATCAAGTTGACCAAAAACATCAAAAAGAAAGAAATGCACAAATTGGTTAGCAAGTTTCAAAAGTTTCTCAAGCAACTTTTGCAACTTTTGAAATTTTGCAAAAGTTGCTTGCAAGAAGTTGCAAATCAAGAAATGGATGGTTGTAACCACCCATGATCGAGTATTTGAGAATGGGATAAATAATTTTAGAGTTTAATGAAGTTTTATTTTGTAGACCACACATGTGCAAGTACTGTACAGATGTTTTACTGAGTTTTTCCTTTTAATTACAGTGTTTTTGCAATTTTATATGGTTGTGTAAAAATTAGATTGTACAATGTGATTCCATGGGCGTTTAGAGATTAGTCTTATCTTTATTTTTCATATTAAATTTTTATTTCAAGTTAAGGGATTGTAGAGATACACCTTGTTTACTGTGACTGTGTCTGCAACATCCATTTGCAGAGTTGCAGGAACAAAAAATGGCTCTAACCTAAACATCCATGGTTGAAATTAATGAGACCTTGTGGAATAATAGATTAGGGTATGTACATATTGTTTTGGTTTCCATTTTGGTTCTTTCAACTGAACTCCTATTTTTTTAGTGATGCCCTATGCTGACTTCTTGGAGTAGGTGAGCTAGGACAAAGTGAAGATCAAATTGGAAGAGCACACCCATGATCTAGTACAGACATCTAAGTGGCATGTGTGGAATCCCTATAGTTTCCCCTTGAATTTTCAATTAGTTTCAAGTGTTGGCATGAATTCTGAAGACCTATTGGATGCATTTTGCATAGAATGGTCCACATGCCTAAAACATAGCCTAGAGACTAGGACCTGATGAAAATTAGGGTTGTGGGTGTCTTGAAGATCTATAAATTTGGATTCTTGAAGGGCTAGGTGATAGATTTCAGAATCCTATATCCTTCCATAGTTTTGTGTGGAAGAATTTTTAGCAATGGATAAAAATAGTGAAAATAGACCTAAAACAATTAGGCCCAATTAGGACTATCTTTGTGTAGCGATAACAAAGGGATTGGCAAGGTGGCCAGAAGTTTTTGAAAGGTTTAAAATGAGCATTTAGGGTACTAATAACATGGAAAAGGACCTAAGGTAAGTTTGAGAAAGATGCTAAGCAAGGGTTTAGAGTTCTAAATGGAAATCAAGGGAGAAAATGAGGTAAATGGAGGACTAGTTGGACTATTTTAAGTTATTTATGTATTGTTTCTTCATCATTTCAAATATACCTAGGAGGCAAGTTGAAACCAGATCCTAGGAGGCCAAAATTGGTGAAGAAGACATAGGTGGTTGAAACCATTGGATGGTTCAAGGGAGTTGATTAATAATTTGGAGAAGGGTAAACACTTAGAACTCTAGACCCTCTGCATCAACAACCCACATCATCCTAGAATAGTCATCAAAAAAGAGTATAAAATAACTTTCTCTATAGTATGATCTTGTTCCTCTAGGATTAAAGATATTTTTATACAATAGATCCAACTTCTCCTTTGCTGATTAAGATTTTATTTGAAAAGTGCTTCTAGTTTGTTTCCCCATCGCACACTCTCTACACATGGTGTTAGAGGGATTCATAATTTTTTGTAAATCTCTGATTGCATTTTTCATACCTTCTTTCACAATGTTATCAAAATTTATATGAAAGAACCTTTTATGCCATAACTAAGCATCATCAACCTTCACAACAAAATAAGTAGCCTCTGTAGTATTCAATTCATACATGTTTCCTCTTGACTTTGTACTAGATGCGATCAAATCTCCTTTCTAACTTATGATAGTGCATTTACCATAATTTAACTTCAAATGATATCCCTTGTCTAAAATCTATCTAACACTAAATTTTTTTTTCTTAAGTCCATCAACAAGAAGTACATCATCAGTATTAGTTTTACCATCAAGAGAAATCAAACCTACTCCAATTATGAATTTTGGAATATTATCACCAAATATAAATACAGCATCATCTTATTTAGTTAGCTGAAAAAAATTATTTTTATCACCAATCAGATGATGTGAACAACCATTGTCTATGACCCATCCAGGTTTCTTTTCAACATGAGAAACTAACTCTCTTTCTTCATGAATCAGCTCATCATATTTAATAGAAATAAATTCAATATCATCATAATCCAAAATATCATCATCAAAGACATCTTCACGAGCATAGTAACAATCATTATCCTTAGAAGAATCTATACTATGAAACTTAGGTTTATGCTTAGGAACCCTTGTAGGACATCTAGATGCAAAATGACCAATCTTATTACATGAAAAACACTTTAGGGGTAATTTTCCTTCGAATTTACCCTTACCTCTCTTTTCTCTTCTTGCAATCAAAGAAACAAGCTCATCTATTTTCCTTTATTCTTCTACTATATTTTCCCAATCTTCATCATATTCTCTAAGCTCTTCATACCTATTATCTTTGTTGGTGCTTGCAAGACTTGATAAAGTATTTTTGTCATTATGCACAGTCACCTTGAATTCAGATTCCACCTTAGGTAGTGTATCTCCCATCTCTATGGCCTCAATGGTGGTCAACTTAGCAATCAATACCTCTATGTTGAAGTTCACTGAAAAAGGTATGATTTCTTTTTTCGCTTGCACTTTAGTTTTGTAAACAGGCGTCAAGGATCTGAGAATCTTTGTGATCACTTATTCTTCAATATATGTGCCTCTAGAGTTTCTAATCCATGTAACAACCCTTTTAACCCTTTCTATGCATTCTCTAACATTATCATCATCTTGCATTCTTAAACTCTCCATCTTAGTCTTCCAATTATGTAATTTTTCTTGCATGGTAAATGTATCTCCTTCATATAGTGTCTCTATTCTTGTCCATATTTTATGTGCAGAATCTAGGTCTTTAACCTCTATGAATTCTCCCTCATAGAGAGTGTTAATCAATGCTTCTCTTGCAGCCAAATTATAACTAAATAAATTATTTTCATCTTTATTGGCTTTATATAATTCATCTTTGGACTTGATCTGCTCATCCTTCTTAGTAATCATCCAACAATCAATCCCTAAGTAGAGTAGATGAGTTCTCATCCTGTTATTCCAACTATCAAAATTTTTAGGATCAAATTTTGGACTCTCCCTCCTATAGTACATCATCTTGAGGATCTCCTCAAGATGTTAAGATTTCTCTCAGAGGACCACAAGCTCTTACCAATTGTTAGAAATAATAGTCCACTAGTATAACTAAGAGGGGGGGTGAATCAGTTGTATGCCGAATACTTTAAACTTTAAAATTTATAAATATTTTTCTCAATTAAAATATGAACACATAAAATACATTTCCATAACACAATCAATTTGTTTCAAGGAAACCATTTTAAGGGAAAAACCTTGGTGGGAATTAACACCCACAAATAATGTACTGAAAGTATTGTATCCCTGTTAGGAGATTTAGCCACGTTAGGAGCTGATTATTACATAGAGTACATAGTCCCTATTAAAGGACAAACCTTGTTAGGATTAAAGAAAAATAAGAGGCTCACTTCTCAGGCAAGCTTCCCAAATGAGAAGGTTAAATCTAGCTTTAGGACTCACTGTCCAAAGTGCATATAGAGAAGTATGCAATAACTAGTGAACTGACTGATAGCAACTTTCTTTGCCTAAATAGTTCCAATGAAGTTAATCACATTCAATGTCTCTTCTCTACATCTAATTCACCTAGGATAACTTAGATGGATGTGCATCACATGAATATTACCAATGTTCTTATTCATGGGAATTAGGTTCTCCATGGTTTTTCCCATCTTGGGTTTTGCACCTAAATCTTGTGTACATTGTGTATGGTGTTTCCTATATGCTTTCATAATTATTTATGCTCTATTTATTTGATTGGATTTAAAATTTCTACTAGATCAATTAAGCTTAAAAATAACTAGGGATAACTAATTCATGCCCCCTATTAGTTACTTGGGACTATTCAACAAATCCTAATGTGACATAGACATTAAATATAATCATAATGTGACAATACAAAACATAAAGTGGCCCCAAGAATGGGATCTCTATGTAATATTCATGTGATGCAAATCCATCTAAGTTCTCGTAGGTGCATCACACATTATAATAAAATATATCATTGCAAATATTATACGTCTATAACACCTTATCCCAATAGTGTGTACATGGGTACCTAATCAGGCCTTTCTTGTTGGGATCCATTCATGCTTGCATTTTGTATTATTCATTATCTCTTTATCTTATCCCTAAGTTAATTTTGGGTGAGTGTGTTGTATTAATTATGACACTATCCAATTATTTAATTAATTAGGTCATTTAATTACTTTATTCACTTAAGCTAAACTTAAGGACATTTTTATTAAATTGTGCTAATAGTATCTTAAGTTTTCTCATTCATTATGATTGTGGAACTTTAAAATAAATAACTTAATCTTTCTTTAGGGTTTTCATCTAGAGTTTCAATCATCCTTTCATAAGGATCCACTCACTCAATTTTAACAATGTTGTTTTATGCGAATCAATATAAAATTTTAGGTTTTTTAGCATATTATTCTTGCTTGATCTCCCTTTGATGATAAGTGGTCTCTTTAAAAATTGTTTTTGAATTGTAAGTTTTGATCGTCAACTTCTACTAGATCAAATAATTAAACCTCAAAAATAAATATGAAACTTATAATATGCAATAGGTACCAACGTACTGGAGACTGCATCAATCCCTTTACAATTAGGTTGTAGGCACCAGCCTATTGGAGACAATAATCCCCTCATAAAATAACTAATGAAAAAATCAAATAATGAGATTCTAGCCTCAATTATAAATTATGTAGGAAGTTCATAGATATTTCAAACTCAAACTGAACCATCTCTTGGGTGTGATCTGCTACCAAACACTTTCTCTATGTATAGGATCTATAATTTGATTTGTATAAGAATATTGCACAACACTCACACCATAGTCACTTAATCTCTCACTATTAAGATTAAACCCACTAATAATATTTATTCATTATAAGGCTAAATACATTTTAATGTTTCTACAAAATTTATTTTCAACATCCACAAGTTGGCCACAATTAATTTTCTCAATCAAATGTGTATTTGGTTAGGTCTTGAAGACCATACATTACTTCAGGAGAAGAAACATACTATGTGTTACCAAATATATAATTTGATATTTATAATGAACATATATACACTTCATTTGTCTATTCCATATTACCATACTCTACCACATTCATTAGAGACATTAGTATAATCAACCATCTAACATTGTGAACACTCTATCATCTCTAATTATATATCCTCTTGACCAAATCCACTAAAACTATAGAATATGGTATTGGATATCTTTTTCTACTTCACTTCCAAACCATAACCTATAATTATCAAATTCAATTGAATTTAGATCCATACACCATGATATTGAAACATTGACATAATATTTCTAGAAAGGAAACCTCATAAACTGACTGAAGATACTTCCAGAAAATAACACATGCAATAAATAATCAAGAATTAGTAAAATTGAAGAAGAGTGATAATAGTAAGAGATCTATCAAATATACTTGACTCTATCTTTCCAAAACTTTTACATGAGATGATAGAAATAAATTTTTTATCAAATATATGTCATTAGTGACCATACCAACTACACCTTCAACATCAATGAAAACACTAAGGTTTGGTCAAAAAAGTGCTCAAGCATGGATTGTCCTTTAAGGTTGACTAATAATTACAAACCTCAAAAAATTATAGGTCTAAATGGGAGAATATAATTGTTTAATTTTTATTAAATCAAAATCCTAAATGGATGATACAATGAATTCAAATCTTGAGAAAATTCAAGCCTAAATGATAAAAAATAGCCTTTCCATAATTTAGCAAAACATAACCCTACATAAATAATTAAATTTTACTCTAGATTAGCAGTACTTTGAATTTTAATGGAGAACTTGGACCTATAGGCTGGTCAAAGGGTAACAAAAATTAAAAATCCTTAAATCATAAAAACATTTTTGATTCAAGAATTTAAAAAACCCACATCATTCAAAGACTTGTTCATTGTCAAATGGGTTATGCAAAATTATCTAGACATAAAGACCTACATGGGCCAAAATAAATTTAATATAAACTAAGAAAATCTACCAAACCAATATACTCTATAATTATTTATTTTTTTAAATGAAGAACAAAGATACAAATTTTATGCAATTTACTATGAAAAAAAAACAATTCTTGTTTATTTCTAATAATTTAACTCTATAGAAAAAATATCCTTTTTTATATCCTTAACAACTAAGAAATGAAAGGTTAATGAAACAATACCATACCATTTTTTCTTGGTTATATTCCTCCAAGTTTTCAGAGCTCTTGCTCTCATCTCCTTCACTTAATCCTCCATTATAACTTTTTGTCCTTTCTTTAAATCTCAAAGCCCTTAAGTTTTTGCATAAATGTATGCATTATACAACTTCACACTTTCTATTATTTGTTAAGTCTTCAATACTCCCATTAATTCACCTTGAATAAGGTAAATTTTATTAATTCTAATTACAATCTCCACTATGTAGAGTTAACCACTCAACAAGCTCCTAATTCAATAACAAAAACAAGATACATATATACATAGAGATAGAAAGGAATACATACATACATACATGTATACACATATGAATATTTATATCTATGTGTGTGTGTGTGTATTGGAATTATTTCTGTTAGAGGTGTTGACATTAATGTTTTGTCATTGATGTCAACATATGTTTTAGTTGAATACTTTAGAAGTCTCAGAAAGACTAGTTATCACTCGTATAGGCAAGACCGACATATGTGTATGGACACTATACAGAATTTTAGAGCATGCGAGAATGGATCTGTATAAAGGGATGAGGAGAGATATTATATCTAAGGTCGCTTGTCTCTATATTATTGTTGGCATAAGTTACAATTGTTTTGGTAGAGACTAGTTATAAAGCAATGACATGGGACTATGACAGAGTTGGTCTTTGAGTTTTGGAGATAACTTGGATGTAATAATGAGGTGTGATATGAAAGGTTGAGTCATGGTAGAAGGCATGTTAAAGAATGTTATTGTGATTCTTGGGTCACTAGGTTCTTGGTGACGTCAGTTGTGGCGTGTGATTTTTTGAAGATCTATTTGTGGCCAACTAAAATGATGTAATGTGTTTAAAGTATGGAAAGAGTGGATTATGGATCTTGGAGTATAATTGATGATTTGTATTTGATGTTTACTTATGTAAGGTACCGTGTGTATCTTAGTAGGGGTCTATGTAATTATTTATGCATTGGGGAAGCTCTAAATAGACAATCTAATTGCTTATTGTAACTTGTATAAAGGAGAGTTGTTTCTTAATGAGGAAGTGTGGAAGTATGATGTGGAAGCTATGATCTTCTAATTGTGAAGTCTACTGGATGTAGAGAAGAGATAGTGATTGTGATGAACTTCATTAGAACTTTTTAGGAAAAGCAAGTTGCTATCTATCAGTTCACTGGTTATTGTATACTTTCTATATGTTATTTGGATAGTGATTCTAGAAGGTTTATTTAAGCTTCTGATGGACTGGATGATGTGTTGGACTGATTTACAAGGTAAGATGCACAAAACTTGGTTACTCAAGGAACTATCCTTCCAAGGCATAATGGCTCTAGTAGACCCAATTCAACAAAGGTTACCCTAGATATAAACCAATGATATATTTGATGTATTTGGGGTGTGTAAGGACATATCAAAGTGGTTCTGTGGTTTCTAGGACCCTCCCTTACTCACAATGTCAAAATGTCTTCAAACTGGCCTAGAGACCTAATTGATAGTCTTGTAGCCCAATAGTGACCTTTTTTTCATTCAAAATATTTACTTTCCCAAACCAATAAAACAACCAAATGCATATTCAAACACCCTTTTGACCATATGAAAACATATCAAAAACTTAGGTAATGGTATTGTGGAACAAATTGTAGTACTATGACTGTACCCCTACAAATGCACTCAAAACTTGATGATTTAACAAAGAAACTATATCATAATCATGTCTCCAAGGTACCAAATATTTAAGAGTCACCTAAAATGACTCAAAACCTCTAAACCTAAGAGGAATTATACCCAAACCACAAGGAACCCCAAAAGCCCCAATTTGTTACTTCAAACCCGTAAATCTAGGGCCTCACCAATCTCGACCATCCACACTCTTCCAGGACCAATTGGTGGTTGATTCACCATTCACACCACCCCAAAAGACTATTCCTAACATAAAAATGCTATGTCATTAAGCCCAATCTCCCACTGCTATACCTTAGCCATCAATTTCACTTGAAACCCTCCATAAATCAATCTATGATCACTTCATTCCTTAAATATCTACAATAATCAGTATTAGAACTTATAGTACATAGTTAGTATCCTATTTCCATTTATTCTAGGCCTTTGAGTCCTTGGAAAGGATCAAGGTTTGCAAACTAACTACAAAATGGATAAAAACTTAACAAAATCAGACTTTTAACTTGCTGGAAATGACAGTACAGTCATGTAAAATGACTTTCAATGCATTGGACAAAGAGATAAATGGTCTTAGATTTCTTAATATTCCAACATAAACTCAAAAACTAAAGCAATAAGTGTTTGAACCATCCAACAATGCATAGAACATCAAAGTTTCATATTTAAACTTGTATTTTATTGATATCCCTGTTACAGTCCGTACACTCCAGCCACCATATTTGAACAATAGAGTCCCAATTATAAATAGGAATCCAAAAATTAACTTCCCAAACCTCTTTCAATCAGTTTTAGGGATTAGTTAAGTGTTTAGACAATAGAAACTTCATTTCCCTCCTAAATGGCTATTAGTCGTTACTTTTCAAATATTTGAATTTTTAAACTTTAAAAATGATTTTAAACCCTTGTAAATAGAAAATTAAGAACTCCAAAGGATGTCAAACACATAGGAGACTTATTTAAATCCAAAATAAACCCCTATAATATCCTAAACACATTGGTACACTAATGGTCCAAGTTACATTCATTTAATCCTTTCAAGGATATAACTTATTCTTAATATGCAAATGTCATTTCATGGCATCAAACCATTATAGGAGAAAATACACTATAGTTGATATTATTTGCATCACCTAGGATCCCTTTGATCTCCTTGGAGCTATGATTTCCATTAGGTTCCCTCCATTCCTTCATAGTCTTTATGGTTGGGTTCATGGTCTTCATGTTGAACCTTGGTGCTCCTACACCATACTTGATGAAGGGTGCTCCCCTTAATACCACAAACACATAACATAAACAGAGAAACAACAACAATATGCAAGAACAGAAAATTGGCTTCTTATTATATCCACAAATGTGGAATTACAAACTTTCAGAATTACAATATGCAAAGCCACATGGGCATTCCCTTACAATATTCTGTAGGACAAAGCCTCAAATTATTACCCAGATCTGCTACCCAGAACTATTCTGA
>MU225900.1:1991918-2008741 GCA_018584345.1 Thuja plicata | reverse complement strand
TCAGACTATTCTTTGAATTAATGCGTTGCTCGCACATCAATTCAAAGAGGGGAAAAATGTAACACCCCAAAATTGGCATCTTGCAACCCTAACCAATTTTGTTGCATTTGTCATTCTTCTAAATCATTAAAGTCCTATACCAAAAGCATTTTTCAGGTTTTTGATCGAAGGAAGGAGTTCAAACTAATTTTTGGTTGACATCTCAATGTGGAAACCAGTGAACAGTAAGAGCATTTGATGACAGAGGCATGTTGGGGTTGCATCAAGCAATTAGATTGAAGATTTGGGGTACATTTAACATCAAGACCATTCCTAAAACAATGGTTAGTCTCTTCACTCAGATCCTTGGGTACTTCCTTTGTTAATCAGTCCTAACTGGGGTGATTAGTTTTGTCAAGAATATTAGTATTTAGGCTCTATATGATTAATTCATTATCTACCGAGTTGGGGGATATTTGTAACTTGCTAAAGAGTATCTGACTATGCCCTTATTTTTCCTATTTCATTGGGAAAGTAAAGAGTTGTAGTCCAAAAAATGTCTACATAGAGCTACAAGGAAAATAGGTGCCTTAAAAGGGAAGTACCATAAACAATAGTATTTAATGAAATCCACTATTGTATTTGTATCATGTTTTTCATTAAGGTAACAACAGGTTTTGAAGGGACCTTGAAACCCTTTACATAATAGAAGAAAGATAAATAGGAAACAATGAGCTATCAAGTATGACAGCACACCGAGAAAGGGCTAAAACCCAGATAGAGCTTTAGAGTTCATAATAAAGTGAAGAAGCACAAAAAGTAGCAAAAAACTCCCAGCAGACGAAGATCAAAAAAATTCCAGCACCCAACAACTTCCAGCCAAACAACTAAACATTTTCCATCTAGTCTTCTAGCATCTAAACTTTGACCATCTAAAGTTCCAGGCATTGGATCGAATCCCTTAGCTTGGTAATATCTTTGGCCTGGATGTTAGTCTTCCTTTTTGTGCTTGAGCGTGTCCTATTTCCAGGACCTAAAATTTGAATTTATTGGGGGTCTTCATTCTCAATCTTAACCTTGTCATTGTAGTTACTCTCGAGAAGATTATACAGAGAATTCAGATTATCCACAGAGTTTTTCATGCCAATTTTGCTAATGTTAGCAAGTTTTTTCAGAAGTGCTTTGTTGTTGTTTATCTATTAGTAATATTTTTAAGCCTATTATCAACCATAATTCTTATCTTTTTATCCATGTTGTTAGCCTTATGAAACACATCATTACCTTGTTGATACATAACTGAGTCATTGCGCATTTTGTCCACAATATCCTCCAGCAAAGAAATTCTATCTTCCATACTTTTATGGTTAGCTTTCATCTAGTTCATGTCATCCTGAATCCATTTATCCATATTGTAGCTATTCTCCACTTTGTTTCTAGCCATTTGAAGGAAGGTAAGAGAAGCCATCCTTTTAACATTGACCTCCTTCTCACAGAGCTTGTCATTAAGGCTTCTCTTTTTCTGATCGTTCTTTACCTCACCTTTATCACTCAGGGTTTCATGTTTGTGCTCATCATTGACATATTTAATAGTTTCTTCATCAAGGACAGTGCTCTCCTCTTCATTCATCCCAGAAACATCCATTTTTTCCTCCACATTATGGGGGATATGACAATCTTGGTTCTGTTCCTCCACCTCAATAGTTTTACCATCGCTATTCTGAATATGGATATTCTTATCCCCCGACTCCCTGTTAGAATCCTAATTATCATGATCCTTCTCCTTATCCACCTCATTATTGGCATTGATATCCTTGATGTGGGTGTCATTTCTATTTTCAATTTCAACCGTGTTCTTTGTATTTTGGTCTCCCTCTTTCTGGCCTTTACCCTCCAGCTGCTCAGCTTTACTATTTTTAGTATTATCATTTTTGCCTGGGTTTATCATGAAACCCTCATCCTCAGAAGAGACAACATCCTGATCATCATCTATCTTCATGCCCTCAATATCATCATAGATAGATAAGGAGATATCAGGCTCAATAGGGCTATTACAGATTTTTTTAGCTTTTGGCTTACTAGGGCTCTTACCAGTGGGTGTATTCAAGCTCTTCCTTTTAACATTCTCAATGCTCTTGTGGATAGGGTAAGGGATATGATCTTTAATATAATCCATTATCAGCAACATAAGACCTTCATGAAGAACATGGGAAGACTTTTCCCTATGATCAATTATGCTCTGGTTGAGCGAACTTAAAAGATAGAAGGGTAAACAAACCCTAATGTCATGACAAAAGTGATTTCCAAGACAAAGTGATAGTTGTATACCTTAGAGAATCTTCCATCTAGGGTAAAATATTCCATGATTGCCCTTATCACAAACGCCCAAATGTGTTTAATGTTAGACAAATTGACGTAGTCCAGATTGTTCTTCACTAGCATTGCCCTTTCCTCATCTATTTTGGGGAATTTTTTGTACCCTTTGTTGCCCTCTTTTTTATCTTTAATAAATTGCATTCCCTCCAGTGGAAGGCCCGTGATATCAGCCAAACAATCTAGAGTAAGCTTAACAGATTTTCCAAGGATATTCACTTTACCATTATCCCACCCATTAACAAAGGCCTTTGTAATATCTTTGTTGTTACCATGAAGGTGCTTCAGGTATCTGTGGACTTTTCCCTTCTTGAGAATGCTCCACACTTCTTTTTCATTCCTCCAACTACAAACCGTTGGTTCTTCTCTCTTCAAATCACCCCCCATATCTTCAATCTCTTCAGTCTTTGTGTAATCTCCCTCACACTTCTATTTCATACTAATATTCTGCAGACTGTAGTTGTGGATTTTAGAGAACATAGAGTTATTAATGAAAACCCAGTTAACTTGCGTATAAAGGAAGTAAGCACAAATGCTACCAATCTTGAGGTAGAAGGCCATCACCGTACCCCAGGTCATATCATCATTAATCAAAATGACTAATGCGATTAATGTCACCTATTTTGTGATTGATCCTGTCATAATTGAGCAATGATTCCACTTCATCATTCATTTTAGTGTTCCTGTGCCACTTGAGGGTGACATCATTTTTAACTCCCAAGTTAACAAGGCTATCTGCCACTTGGTTGGTTTCCCTAAAATTATGAGTTGCATAGAAAGAAGAAAAATTAGATGCAATATTTTTTATCTTATCGATAATGTTTTCAATTGTCCAGGACACCTAACAAATGCCTTTAATATTATTGATAATATTTAAAGATTTACCTTCTAGCCAGAATTTTCTGCATCCCATTTCATCTGCCACCATAATAACATTGAGAGCTGCCATAGCCTCCACCCTATGATTGGATTGATTTCCCAAAGGGGCAGAAAGAGCACCAACATAATTGCAATAATGGTCTCTAATTATGCCTCCACCTCCAGCAATTCTCGGGTTGCCTTTTGCAGCCCCATCAAAATTAGCTTTTACCCAATCTTTAGGAGGAGAGCTCTAGGAAGCTATAGATCTCAGGTTGCTAAGATTTGAATCTCTGTTATTTCTATCACTTTCCCTTTTATTGAGATTAAATTCTAATTTAGCACATTTTAAGTTTTCTTCCAGCGCTTTGCATATCTGGTTACCAATCTCTTCAGGAGATGCCAGAGTATCTTTGAAAATTCTATTATTACGTTCTTTCCAAATCCTCTAGCAGAAGTGAGGGGGAATGAGAAGCCAGAGATATTTGTCCATAAGGTTCTTTGGTGGGTAGCTCCATTGGTTGACAAATTCCTACCAAGAAGAAGGAAAACACCAACAAAGATTCCATTTTTGGAAAATAATGTCCCACACTTTCTGAGTAAAAGGACAATGAAGCATAATATGATCACAGGATTCATCATTTTCAAAATAGAGATTGCACCTATTTACCATATAAATCCCTTTTCTAGAAAAATTATCAAGGGTCAGAGGTTTGTTTTGAATCAGGAGCCAAAAGAAGAAATTAATTTTAGGTATAAGAAATTTATACCAAACAAAGGAACAAGGAGGCCTTTCCTCTCTTTTAGTGATGAGGTTATTTGCAAAAGCCATAGTATACTTACCATCTGATGAAGGATTCCAAACAATCAAGTCTTGGATGTTATCTTTAATATACCATGTCTGAAGATCTTGCTGGAGGGAAATAAATATGTTATCAATTTCTCCCAGATTCTTCCATTCATTATCCTTCTAGTAGTCAACTACTTTCAATCCAATATTTTCTTTGCATCTCTCAATGCATTGCTTCCAATCAATGTTGCTAGATAGAGGCTCAGGTTGAATCCATTCATCATCCCAGAAATCAATTCTTCTACCATCTCCCAACTTCCATCTTTTCCCTTTAACTATAAGCTCTTTAGTGGATTTTATACTATTCCATATGTAGGATCCATTACTGTAATTTTCATCACCTATAAAATCCTCCAAGGTATTGTAGAGGAAAAGATACTTGTTTTTAATTATGTTGTTCCATTCCTTTTGATCTCCATAAATTCTCCATAACTATTTATCCATGAGGGCTTGGTTCATATTTTTGATGGTTCACAACCCAAGACCTTGTTTTTTAGGCTTGCACACTTTCTCCCAAGAGACCAGGCTAAGTCTTTTCTTTTCCTCCACCCCAGACCAAAGGAATCTTTTTTGAATTTTCTCAATCTCAGTAGCAATTTTGTGGGGAATTTTAAACGAGCTCATAGCATAGACAGGGAGATTCTAAAGAGTTGATTTTAGGAGTTGGAGCTTTCCCGCATTGTTGAGGAGAGCCCCTTTCCAGCCTGCAAACTTATTGTTATATATGTAAATTAATTTATACTAGAAGCTTTCTGGAGGAATGAAAAAAAGGGGGAGACCTAAATAAGATGAAGGAAGGTTCCATATAGAGCAACCAAGAATATTTGACATGTTCTTTTGTCTCTCTTCCAGGGTGTTTATGAAGAATATGGAAGTTTTATTCCAATTGATTAATTGGCCAGTAGTCAAGGTATAGATAGTGAGGCCTTTCTTTAGATTTTTAGCTTCTTTTATAGTCAACTCTCCCATTAAGAGAGTATCATCCAAAAATTTCTCATGGGAACAGATAAGTCTTGCAGAAGAAGGATGTATACCCTTTATATCCCCTTTTTCCACCATAATTTGAATGTACCTCCCCAAGAATTCAGCAAGGATAGAAAAAAGGATGGGAGATATAGGATCTCCTTTTCTTAACCCTCTAGAAGGTTTAAAGAAGGTAGAAGATCCCCCATTCACAATAACAGAAGAGGAAACAGTAGTTACAAGTTGCATAATGATTTTAATAATGTCCTTGCTAAAACTAAAAGCATTCAGCACCTTCCTCAAGAAGTGCCAGTCAACTCTGTCATATGCCTTAGATAGGTCCAGCTTCATCATAAAGCCCTATTTTTTGGCTTTTTCCAGTGAGTGGAGATTCTCATGAGCCACAATAATAGAATCAAGGATTTGTCTCCTAGGAACAAAGCCATTTTTCTGGGGGGGAATTAGAGATGGGAGCAGCTTAAGCAGTCTAAATGTAATCACTTTAGAAATAATCTTGTATACAGAATTACACAAGCTGATAGGTCTAAAATCCTCCACAGTATTAGCTCCAGGTTTCTTGGGAATAAGAACCAAGAAAGTAGCATTTAATTCCCTAAGAAGACATTTAGTCCCAAAGAATTATTTAATCGCATCCTGAACATCTTGACCAATAATCTCCCAGAACTGCTAGAAGAAGAGAATAGGAAAACCATCAGGGCCTAGTGATTTTTTCCTTCAAAAGAAAAGACAACATTCTTGATTTCATTGTTTGAGGGAATAGATTTGAGAATTTTTTTAGAATGATCCTCAACAATTTTAGGAATAACTGCTAATATTTCATCGTGATTAGAGCTATTCAATTCTTTCTCCTAAGTCAAAAGATCTGAGAAATAATTTAACATCTCAGATCTGATTTCTTCCTCCTTCCTCATAGTTTTGCCTTTTGAATGAAGATTAGTAATCCTATTAATTGCTTTGTGTTTCATGGCTGTCATATGGAAAACTCTGGTATTTTTATCCCCAGCTTTAAGCTAGAGAGCTCTAGATCTCTATCTCCAAAATGATTCCTCCTTAGTGATAACATTATGGTAATCCGCCAGTAGTTTATTTTCCTTAGTTCTAGTTTCCTCCGAAAGGCCCTCCTTCTATATACTATTCTAGATTTCCTCAATTTCATTCTGCAATTTCCTTTTTGTAAGAAAAATTTCCCCAAAAACATCTTTATTCCATTTTTTGAGATTGTTTTTTATATTGTTCAGTTTCTTTGTCATTCTATACATTGCTCCCCCTTCAATAGTAGGATTCCACCATTCCTCTATCTTAGCTTTTAGTTAGGGTGAGCTAGCCACATTCTTTCAAATCTGAAAGGGAGATTTTTCCTACCATTAATATTATTAATATTCAAAGATATAGGATAGTGGTCAGAACCTACACGGAGTTCTGCTGAGAGAGTACAATAGTAACTAGTCAACCAGTCAAAGGTTAACAGAGCTCTATCCAATTTGACTTGGATCAGGTCTTTCCCTATGTGTCTATTCAACCAAGTATAGTCAATACCTTCAAGCTCAATATCTAAGAGGGCTTCCTCACTGATGAATTCCATAAGATCAGATCTGCTGTCAATTTGGGAAACATTTCCTCCCTTTTCTCTTCATTTTTAAGAGGAGTATTGAAATCTCCCATAATCATCTAGCAAGTTTCTTGGTTGTTGGTGCAGATATCTTTCAATCTCTACATATATTTCTACCTACCACCTCTAGTATTAGGTGCATAAACATTGATAAGATTCCAGCTGAGATTCTCCTTGAGATAATTAATATTAACCACTAACATGTTCTTTTCACTAACAATCAACTTACACATAACATTTTTAGTATTCCAAAATATGCCTCTTCCACCTGAAGCTCCCTCCGAGTCACCTCCAATACTACCATAGTCTTTTGCTACATGCATCTTTTCCATTTTTTCCTTGGTCATCTTGGTTTCTTGAATTAGTAAAATATCAGGTTTTCTATCTCTTATCATGTTCATAAGAACATCCTATTTATGGAGGCTATTAAGCCCTCTTATGTTCCAAGAGATAACTTTCATATTAAAGACTTGGGGAACATATCTCATGGATGGTTCTTTGTTTACCATCCACTATGTTCTGCTTTGCTTCATTCTCTCTTTTTTTCTTCTGTGATTCCCTGCCTTTTTTTCTTTTGGGAGTGCCCACATCAGCCTTAAATTTTCTTCTAGTTTGAACTCCCCCTTGACTGATACATTCTTGTTTTTTCCCAGAGTCAAATGATAGATAGTTGTTATGATCATCCTTCTTTCTTGGGTTTTTGATGAAGCTTTTATTTTTCTTAATCTGTGACCAAGGGGCTTCTTGATTTTCAGAGTGTTTTTTTGGGTTTAGATTTGTCTCCATGCTTTCTTCACTCCACAGAGCTGATATAGGGGAGAGGGAATCATCATCACTATCTTCTGAATAATTTTCTTGCTCCTCATTTCCCCCAATGGTGGGAGGTACCCTTGAGGTGGATAAACCATCCAACCCTTTCATTGTATTGGCTTTATTGATGTCTTATGGTTCTTTCTCTTTAGGTAGCCCCTACTCAATACTACCTTCCAACCCATTCATTATATTGGCTTTATTGATGTCTTCTGGTTCCTTCTCTTTATGCAGTCCCTGCTCAATACTGGAGTCTTTATTGGTTTCATGGTCTATTTTTTCTTTTACCAAACTAATTTTTTTTTTAGGAATCAATGATTCCTCTGATTCATTACTGATTAAGTTCTCTATGTTGTTCTCCTATTGACCTTGAACAACTTTTCCAACATCTTTTTCATTAGGATTTACCTTCTACTTCCAAACCTTTTTAGGTTCTCTTTTATGATATTTTTCACCTTTTTGGTCTACTTTTTTTTTTTTTTTTTTTAAAGGACATTTTTTAGCCCAGTGACCGTATTTTTTACAAGTAAAAAAAGCAAAAGGAAGCGATTCATATTCAATAGCTTGGATGTACTTACCCAATTTGGAATTGATGGTGATGACCTCCGACAGATCTATTTTGTGGTGAATGTTTACACAGATTCTCGTGTAGACCAATCTAGATCTTGCAGCTATCATTGGATCGATCGAAAGTAGTTCCCCAAATGCACTTGCTAAGCCAAAAAAACATCCTCATGCTAGTATTCCATCAGGAGACTAGGTAATCTCACCCAGACAGAGGAAGAGTCAAATATTTCAGCATTGAGATCCAAATTCGTAACCTATTTTTGGAGAGCCAACGATGACTTGCCAAATATCTAGGCTCCTGCACACAACACTTTTGATAGATCTTCACTATTTTAGAATACAAAGGAAAAAAGCCCTTTTGGCATTGCTTCTATGTCCACCTGTCCTTTGAGTTTCCATTTATGGTAAGTAAACTCCCTGACTAGCTCAATATTGGGTCTTATTCCCGTGAACTTTCCTACCAACGTAAGAGCCATTGTAGAAATAGTATGCTCTGTAAGAGGATCAGGTATAGAAATACCATAATACATAGTGCTTGGGTCTAATATATTGTTGATACTTGGGAAAGAATATTTTCTTGTTGGTTTAATCCCAAATAATGACAACCAGCTTCCTTTAAGGATATTTCTGTTCGAAGCTTGATAAAAATTTTCTGCTACCGAGCTTTTGGATCTTTCTCCTAGCCCACTGTCTCAAAAAGAGGGGGCAATGCCATCTTCCAAATCTTTAGTGGATCCCTCATCTGTTGATCCTCATGTAGTTTGCTGGTCTCCTACAGCTGCAGAAACCATGTTTCCTCCATCATCGCTTTTCCCGCCTTCGCCAATTTTTGAATTTCCTCCTGCTCCTGCTCCCGCTTCCGCTCCAGCCATGATGACAATCATATATAGGGATTAGATAAAGTGATCCAAGCCCATTCCACAAATTCACATAGCCTCTTATGTTTTACCAAAATTTGGTGTACCCAAGTAGGCTCATTGGGAGTGATTGTCCAATCAACCAAAAATAGGAACTTGAATCATCAAGTTTGGATATTATATTGAAGTTGGAAGTTGATTTACTCGGTGTAGAGCCTATAGTAAAGTGATCTCCTTGAAAAGTTGAGAGATTTAGTCCTTTAGGACATAGTGAAGCTATAAGATCTAAATCAATCATACCTTTGATAGTGAACTTCAACAAAGAGATGTTGATTGCTAAGTTGACCACCTTTGAGGTTGTAGAGATGGACAGTATGCCTAAGGTGGAATCTGCATTCAAGGCGATTGTGCACAATGATAAAATTACTTTATCAAGTCTTGTGAGAACCACTAGAGGAAATAGGTATGAAGAGCTTGGTGAATATACTGATAATTGGGAAAAAAATAGAGGAAGAAGAAAGGAAACTAGCTGAACTTGTGGCCTTGATTGTAAGAAGAGAAAAGAGAGGTAAGGGTAAGTTTTAAGGAAGGTTACCCTTGAAGTGTTTTCATGTATTAAGATTGGTCATTTTTCATCTAGATCTCCTACAAGGGTTCCTAAGCATAAACCTAAGTTTCATATACCTAATTATTCTAAGGATAAGAAATGTTACTATGCTAGTGAAGGTGTGTCTGATGATGAGTTTGTGGATTAAGATGAAATTGGATTTATTTCTATTAAAGATGATGAGCCTATTCATGAAGAAAGATCCTTAGTTTCTCATGTTGAAAATAAATTAGAATGGGTCCTAGACAATGAATGTTCACATCATATGACTAGTGATAGAAATAAATTTGTTCAACTAACTACATATGATGGTGGTGTAGTCAGATTTGGTAATAACACTCCTAAATTGATCATTGGAGTAGGTTCAATTACTCATGATGGTAACACTAATAATGATGATGTATTTCTTGTTGATAGAATTAGGCACAACTTATTGAGTGTTGGACAACTTGTATACAAGGGATATCATTTCAATTTTAGTGAGGGGAAATGTACTATCAAAAGTATGACAAGAGACTTGATCGCATCAGGTACAAAGAAAAAAGGTAATGTATTTGAGTTAAATACTACAAAGGCTACTTGTTTTGTTGTGAAGGTTGATGAAAGCTAGTTATGGCATAGAAGGTTATATCATATAAATTTTGATAATATTGTGAAAGAAAGAATGACAAATGTAGTCAGAGATTTACCAAAAATTTTGAAGCCTTCTAACGCCATGTGTAGAGAATGTGTGATGGTAAAACAAGCTAGAAGTAGTTTTTAGATCAAATCTTACTCAGCAAAGGGAAACTTAGATCTGGTACATATAGATCTTTGTGGTCCTACAAGAACAAGATCTTACTATGGTGAAAGGTAATTTATACTCTTTGTTGATGACTTTTATAGAATGATGTGAATTGCATTTCTTAAAGATAAGTTTTAAGTTTTTGTTAAGTTTAAGATTTTCAAAGAAAAAGTTGAGAATTAATTATGTGTAAAGATAAAATGTCTAAGCTCAAATAGAAGTGGATAGTTTATATCAGATGTATTTAATACCTACTACAAATTACATGGAATATACAAATAAACATCCACTCCTAGGACACCACATCATAATGGGATTGCAGAGCAAAGAAATAGAACAATATTAGATGTTGCCAAGACTATGTTTCTTGAAGGGAATGTGTCACATGTGCATTGGAGAGAAGCTATTTGTACTACATTTTACACTATAAACAAAATTCAAATCCAAGATGATACCAATAAGACACTCTATGAACTTTGGTTTAATCATGTTCCTATAGTAAAATACTTCAAAATATTTGGCAGAAAATTTTATATCAAAAGAGATGATGAGATAAGAAAATTTGATGCAAGAAATGATGAAGGAATTTTCCTCTGTCATTCCACTGAAATTAAGGCTTATAAGTTTTTCAATATAATATTGAGAAAGATAGTTGAAATTTCTAATGTAATAATTGATGAGAGGTTTAGATTCAAGAAAGAATGCATGACTATAATCATATTCCAGAGAACAAGGAGACTACTGAGAGTCAAGAGGAACTCTTGAAATTGACAATGGAATTTAAGTATGCTTGAACGATCCTAATAAAACTCCAAATAAACCAAGGTATGTTTATAAAAATCATCCTAAGAATCAAATTATTGGTGAAGCAAATAAAGGTATGATGACAAGATCTAGAATATGAAATGTGATTTATTTGATTTCACAATCAAAACCAAAAACTAATGATGAGGCATGTAGAGATGAATCTTGGACTAAAGAAATGTAGGAAGAATTGGATCAAATAGAGAAAAAAAACTTGGGAATTGGTTCCTATACCTAAGGACAAGAATATTATAGGAACTAAATTGGTTTTCAAAAACAAAATAAATGAAGAAGGTATGGTTATAAGGAATAAGGCTAGATTGGTTTGTAAAGGCTACTCGCAAAAAGAAGGCATAGAATTTGAAGAATTTTTTCTCTTGTTTCTATATTAGAGGAAGTAAAATTGTTCCTTCCTTATGCTTCACACAAGGACTTTAAGGTATATCAGATGGATGTGAAATCTACATTTTTGTATGGATATCTAGAGGAAGAATATTACATTGAGCAACCTGATGGCTTTCCTTTGAGGGATAATAAAGACATGGTTTGCAAGTTGAAAAAGGCATTGTATAAAATAAAAAAAGCACCTAGAGCATGGTATGATAAGTTAGATAGGTATTTACTACATCTTAGTTTCAGAAAAGGTAGTGCAAATAGTAACTTGTATTTGAGAACTAGTGAAGATGGAATATTTATTGTTGAATTATTTGTATGACATTATTTTTGGAGGTAATGATGAAAAGAGTAAGAAGTTATCTAAGGAAATGAAAAGAGAATTTGAAATTTCTATGATCAGTGAAATGAATTTCTTTCTTGGTTTGTAAATTACTCAAAACAAATATGGTATTTTCATCTCTCAAACCAAGTATCTTAAAGAATTGTTGAAAAAGTTTGGAATGGAAGATTGTAAACCTGGTTGAACACCTATGATTACTGGTTGCAATCTTACTACTACTGATTAATCTCAAATTATTTTTCAGACAAAGTATAGATACATGATTAGAAGATTACAATATCTAACTCACACTAGACCAAATATTTCTAATGTAGTTGGAATGGTTGTGAGGTTCCAAGAAGATGCTAAAGAGACGCATCTTTCTATAGTTAAGAGGATATTCATATATCGGAAAGGAACACTAAAATATGGTTTAAGGTATGAAGATTCTTATAATTTTACTCTGGATGCTTATATTGATGTTGATTAGGTAGGAAGTGTTGATGAAAGAAAGAGCACAAGTGGAGGTGCATTTTTTCTTGGAAAGAGGTTGGTTTCATGGTTAACTAAGAAGTGTGATTGTATAGCTCAGTCTACTACTGAATCAAAGTATGTTGTTTTTTATATAAATTGTACACAGATTATGTGGATGGAAAAGATGTTGGAGGACATTGGGATAACTTTTGAGCAGCCAGTGGTTATACATTGTAACAATACAAGTACAATGAATATGTCAAAAAATATTGTTATGTATTCAAATACCAAAAAATTTTTAATCAAATATCACTTCTTGAGAGACAAGGTTGCAAAAAAGTGAGTCAGATTGGAGTACATGGGTACAAAGGAGCAAATAGTAGATATATTCACAAAATCTCTGTCAAAATATACCTTTAAATATCTCTGAGGTATGCTTGGGGTGAGAACCCATCATTAGGAGATCTAAATGATTCATAAATGCATCATCCCAATAGCTATCAGTGCTATATCACTCGATGGACAAGATGCTTGGATACACTCCTTAGAGGGAGTGATCACAGAACATATAAGAGCATATTTGGGTGATCAAGCACTTGTTTGTTGCAGGCATGAAGATTTGAAAAAGATACACCTTACAAAGGTGGGATGGTCATAGAAAGATAAGAGTTATGAAACCCTTTTCCATTGATTTCAAAGAGGAATAGATAGAAGTGGAAAATCCCTACTATTTTAGGGGGAGCTATGATCAGGATATTGAGAAAGTTTTATTAACAAGGATACTCTTGGATTTATGGATTTTCACATATTTTCCATCAATGCCAAAGGGGTTGATTGTTGTAATTGTTTATGTTAGAGGTGTTTACATTCATTTTTTTCATTGATCTCAACATATGTTTCAATTGAATAATTTATAAGTCTCAGACAGACTGGTTATCACTAGTATAGCCAAGATTGACAGATGTGTACAGACACTCTACAAACTTTCAAAGCATGCAAACATGGATCTATATAAAGAGGTGAGTAGAGATATTATATCTAAGGTTTTTTGTCTTGATATTACTATTGGCATAAGTTACAGTTATTTTGGTAGAGACTATTTACATAGCAGTGATAGAGGATTGTGACAGAGTTGGTCTCTGAGTTTTGTAGATAACTTGGATGCGAGAATGAGTTGTGATATGCGAGCTTGAGGCATGATAGAAGACATGTTGAAGAATATTATTTTTTATTCTTGGGTTGCTTGGTTCTTTGAAATGTCATTTTTGGTGTGTGATCTTGCAAAGATCTATTTGTGGCTGAATATAGTGATGTAACCTGTTTAAAGGACAGTGAGCATGGATTATGGATCTTGGAGTATAATTGATGATTTTTATTTGATGTTTACTAATTTAAGTTACTGTGTGTATCTTAGAAAGGGTCTATGTAATTATTTATGCATTGGGGAAGTTCTAAATAGCTGACCTAATTTCTTATTATATCTTGTATAAAGGAGATTTTTTTCTTGATGAGGAAGTGTGGAAGTATGATATGGAAGCCGCGAGCTTGTAATTGTGAAGTCTTCTAGATGTAGAGAAGATATTTTTATTGTGATGAACTTCATTGGAATTGTTTAGGAAAATAAAGTTTCTATAAGTCAGTTTACTAGTTATTGTATACTTCTTTATATGTTCTCTGGACAGTGAGTCTAGAAGGTAGATTTAACCTTCTCATTTGGGCAGCGATCCTGGGCAGTGAGCCTCTTATTTCTCTTGACTCCTAATAGGGTTTCTCCTTTAATAGGGACTATGTATTCTATGTAATAATCACCTCCTAACAAGGCTAAATCTCCTAACAGGGATACAATACTTGCAGTACATTATTTGTGGGTGTTAATTCCCACTGGGGTTTTTCCCTTAATAGGGTTTCCTTGACCACAATTTCTTATGTTATGGTGTTTCTTTTAATGTCTTGATATTTTCATTGAATAATTGGTTTATAATTTTAAATTTTAATTATTTGGCACACAAGTGATTCACCCCCCCTCTCAGTTGTGTTAGTGGACTATTATTGCTAATAGTGTATGTGTATGTGTATGTGTATGTGTACATGTATGTGTGATGTAGGAGCATCTTGGGTTCTTTGGCAATCTTGAATCAAACAAAAATATTTATGTTTCTAGTTGTTCCAATTTTCCAATCTCTGTGTTTTTCAGTGGTGCTCCTTTGATTTGGCTTATCTTTTGTTACATACCTCATTTCATGTTATTTACATGGTGTTTGATCATCATCTGGGTTTGCACCTTGATCCATTTCTTTTGGATGGATATTTATTGAATTTTATCCCAACCCTATGTGTTCTTCATGTTTCACAGCCTGATGGATTTTTCTGATCTCACAAACATTTTCCTTGGACTATGTGCCTTCTTGGAGTATCATTCAATGTTTGTGGAATTATGGATGACCTTCCTTTCATTTTTCACTTCATTTTGTGCCTTTTTGGGGGATTTCTTCTGGATTTGGGTCTTGACCTATATTTGGTATTAAATTTTCCTCTCTTGGAGAATATGATCAATCTTGGTTGACTTGTTTGCATTGTGAACATCTATAAAATGATGTATTGGATCTTAGTTTAGTAGGTCTTAGATAGATAGCTTGTTTAAGGTTAGAATTGTAGATATTCTAAGAATTCAATCTGTAAGCAAGCATGTATGCACCTGGTATGTAAGTCTACATGTTACTGGCCATTTTGATGTATTTTCATTAATTTGTGTTAATGTGAACCACTGATCTTGCATTCTCCCTATCTCTTGTTGTTGTTTGAGTTGTTGTTTCCACTAACTGTCTCTTACTAAATAGTTGGATTGTTCTCTTTGAGGATTATTCATTTGTGTCTGCACTAATGTACATGTTTATACATGTTTATATGCATATGTGTATATGTATGCATATGGGTGTCTACGTGTGTGTTGTATATATGTATGTATGTAAGTGTATTTATATCTAGATACATATGTATATGTATATGTATATGTATATGTATATGTATATGTATATGTATATGTATATGTATATGTATATGTATATATGTATATATATGTATATGTATATGTATGTGTGTGTGTGTGTGTACATATATATATATGTATATGTATATGTGTATGTGTATGTGTATGTGTATGTGTATGTGTATGTGTATATGTATATGTATATGTATATGTATATGTATATGTATATGTATATGTGTAATACCCCTCCAACCCTAACATGACATTTCTATGCTTGTTGGAAGTTAGGGAGTGTTGTAGGGACTTCTACGCTTAGTTTAATAAGAGTATCATTCTTCTTGAGGTGTTTTAATAACACATTCTATTCCAACTATAATAAGTTCACATCCTTATTTTTACAATAATAAATGTATTCAGATACATTCCTTCATGTGTATTTATCTCTTCTTATGTTTCCATGAGATTTTAGGACCTTGATGTTAGGTGGTCACCTAATAGATCTAAATTGTTACTATATCAGGTACTCCTTATCACTATTTATGATTACCTTGGATAAATTAGTTATAATGACTAAATAATTGATTATGATACCTTGATGCTTATGTCCTAATTGATATATGAATATAGTTTTAAGATATCCTTAATGATTAGGTTCTTTATAGGTTATGATTATGATTTGCATCATTATGATTATTGATCATTTGTGTTACCTATTTAATTGATAATTATTATTAAGAGACTAACCTAGTGCACATGATGGTTTATGTTATGGAATTTATCTAGCCCTTATTCTATATTTGATTCATAATGTTTTGTATATTGGACACTTACATATGTTCTTGTCTCTATGAATTTCTTGTATGGCTAGGGGTGAAGTCGTAGTTACTCACCTAGTGAGATCCACCTGATTCCTCGACCCCTTTCAGTCTTTGCACTTTCTTCTGTATATGTATATACACATGTATATTCATTTGGTGATGCAGGTTTGCAGGTACCAGGCATCAACATCACCTGGCTCCACAAGTCTGAGCGTGCCCTCAAATCATTGATGGTTGTTGTTGTGGAGATAGTACTAAGACCCCTTCATGATTCTTCCCTTTATCATTATTCCAATTTAGGAACATTCGGGTTCCTTCTTTGTGAGTCATCTTTTGGGTGAAAAAACTAAGATCCACCTCACCTAGTTGGGCATTATTGTAGATAGTGCCTTGTGGTCACTTACATTCATTTGGTTGTGTGATTTGTTTAATCATTTCATTTATTTCTCCTTCTTGGGACGATTCTTAGTTAATATTTGCTATGTTGTATTTCAAAGTTTCATGCTTGGTCAGGAGTTTGGCTTGACTTTCCTTGTTTACTGCAGCTGACCTTATTTGACCTTGAGGTTATCTTGATATATTTTTGTAGTTGATTGTTATGGCCTCTTTGGATGATTAGATTTATTTTGAGGCATGTGATTTTATTCTACCTAAGTGTTATATCCTATAGTAAATATAAATAGGTAATAATATTGATGTTATGATCTATTTATTCATAATCATATAGATTATAGTATTTGGTATATATATA
>MU225900.1:1976800-1991868 GCA_018584345.1 Thuja plicata | reverse complement strand
TATATATATAAAAGTTGTGATTATATTTTCATTATTGTAGACATTGTTCTGGGGTATATTTTGGGATTAATGTAAAGTATAGTATTATTAATAAATAAATAAATATAAAATAATGCAAGGTATATTATTTTCAATTATTAATTATTAATAATGTGGATAGGCTATATGTATAGATATTGATGTAATTATTAATGTCATATGAAAACATGTTAGGAGAATAGTACATATGTGTATGAATGAATATAAAGCTTTTATTATAGTGTATTTGAGTAATATATAGTTGCGAGTTTACAATTATAATAAGTTATTTAATAATGCCCTTAAGTTAAGAGTTAGTTGGGAGTTGGTTAACTTTCCTCTCAACCTTTTGTAAATTTGTTTATATAGACTAACTTTTCATTTGGAGAGGGATATTTTTTGGGTTGAAGCATTGAGGAGAGAATGAACTTACTTTTCATGGAGATTTTGAAGAAAAACTTAGGAGACATGAGGGAGAGTTTGTAAGCATATTTATTTACAAATTTATGGTTATCTTTGATTTTGGAAGAGAGAAATTTTTGTGAGAGTTTCATTAGTTGAGAGAGGGATTAATTATTGTGGGTTTTTTATTTCTTTCATGGATATTTCTAAAAGTAGATAGGGTTTGAAGGATGCATCTCAAGTTTGGATTTGTCTTCCTCTTTTGTCTCCTTCCTCCTTTGATTGAATCTTCGTACGACTTGAGGTATGGATTTAATTTCCTTGTTGATTGATATATCTGATAAAATATGGATCTAATTTTATTTTCTCATGATGTATTATATCTATACTTTCTATTCCTATATTTATTTAAAAATTTTGAGTTCCTTTTTTTTTTAAAATTTTCCATGTGTTTTCCTAGGGTTTTTATCAACCTATTTTTGAAGATTTGTTATTCAATTAAACTAAATTGAGTCTAGGGTTTTTATTTATTTGTGATCTAGAAGGTAAATTCCTAGATCTCAAATGGGTATCTTTCATACTTCCTTTCAAATTTCTAATTGATTTCCTATTATGTACATTTTTTTGGAATAGTTTTGTCCATTCTTTGTTCCTATGTTTCTGCCAACTTTATATGAATGGTACAGACTCGTTGGTAATTTACATGTCTAAAATTGATATAAAAAAATAGTTATCTCTCTTATATTTTATATTCCATTGGTTTGGTAGATTTGTTTTATGTTTTGGGGAAGATACAACCATTTCAGTGAAGGCAGCTCTAAACCCTAACTAGGGTTTTCTATTTTAAAACAAAAGCCATAAATTTATTTCCCACCATTGGATCTTCATAAAAATTGAATTGAGATTCTATAATTATGTTACCTAAATATCCACTGAAGAGATCAGATTTATTATTTGTTTTGTGGAAGATATGGGTGACTTTTCTATGATTACTATTCTTTGCAATTAATCCTCACTTGAAATAGATCAGTTTAAGAAGATTACCAAGTTTTAGGGTTTTGTATGGTTACCAGAGGTTATTAGGATTTTTTTTGGTTCATTGGATCTATGTGTAATATTAATATATTCATAATATCATTTTTATGTCTTCTTATATGTTTGGAATATTCTGAATGTTGTATTATGGTTTAGGGTTGTCTAGTGGACTAAGGAAAATATATGTTTTCCTAAACTTGATCAAATATTGTTATGGAATTGATATTAATTCTTGTATACTAAATAATGGATCTATTATTTTATTATTATTCTTGTATGTAGGTTATGGAACATAAGTACACTAGGTGAGTGGCTCATAGTGAGGGGTTAGCGCCATAAGTGGCTAGTACCAGGTTAACCCATTGATGAGTTATTAAGTCAAGTGATAACCTAAATAAATGATATGGGAATAGGGAACATACACACTAATCAAGGTTAATTTTTTCTTTTCCCATGCTTCTATTGCTAGTATAGAATAGGGATGGGAGTGGTAAAAGGTTCCTTAGTTATGGCACGATCGAACAACCTTATCTTCATGAAAGGTGTTTGGTACCGCATGTGCCTACTTGGGGGTCGGGGCCAAAGTGGATAGTACCAAGGTAGCCCAAGGGGTGAGGGATATGAAATGACACTCACCTAGCTTTTAGCTTAGAGTACCTACCAATTTTGATCATGCCTTTGGTATTCCTTGTGGTATTCTTGTCTTTCCTTTTTGTGTTGTGAATTTGGGGAAAACTTATCACAACCTTAGGAATATCCTAGTTGTTACCTCTTCCATAGGCCCTTGGTTCTATCTCCTAGCTCAAGGGAGTGGACCTATTGGTCCCACATGGTTTGGCAGTTAATATTTATATTTAGGCATTTTTATTGGTTCTTTGGATGATCCTAGCACACACTACAACTTTTGGGGTCAAATTTTGACACCAATTTGCGATGGCACTACCATTTGTGTGTGATTTTATGTTTTTTTTTTTCAAGTGCCCCTAATGTTGTCATAATAGTGATGGTACCATTGTAATTTTGACACCTGTGTGATTATAAACAAAAAAAAATTAAAAATAAAGGATCGTTTCTAATTTTCATATTGAGCTACATGCGCGTGCAAAGAGGGCCCTAACTATGGTAGATCAAGCTACATGCGCGATGAGGGATCTTCTATTGTGAAGCTCAAGCTCGATTTGGAAGCTTGGAATATGGCAGGCATGACTTGAGGTAGGAATTTGAGCTTTGTCTTCTCATTAACTCAATTTCATTTTGATGGCTTTGTTGATTTAATGGCACAATACGAATGTTAATAATGGTATTATTTACATCTTTGCATTTGGAATGCTTGATGACCCATGAGCTTTGAGATCTAGGGCATCATTTCTATTACCTTCAATGCATTGTGTGAAGTGTTTGATCTCTCTTTATTTTTTTTCCTATTTATATTCACTATGTGGTACTCCATGTTTATGATCATTTCATTAGGAAATGTCTTGATGGATTGCGGGCTACAAGCTAGGGCATCATGCATTGTTTATGAGCTCACTTTTTAATACTGGAATTATTTACATCTTTGAATTTGGAATGCTTGATAACCCATGAGCTTTCAAAGCTAGGGCATCATTTCTATTACCTTCAAGGCATTGTGTGAAGTGTTTGATCTCTCTTTATTTGTTTTTTTGTTGATATTCACTATGTGGTACTCCCCATTTATGATCATTTCATGAGGAAATGTCTTGATGGCTCATAGGCTGCAATCTAGGGTATCATGCATTGTTTATGAGCTCACTGTTTAATATTGGCATTGTTTACATCTTTGCATTTGGAATACTTGATGACCTGTGAGCTTTGAGAGATCAGGCATCATTGCTATTACCTTCAAGGCATTGTGTGAAGTGTTTGATCTCTCTTTATTTGTTTTTTTGTTGATATTCACTATGTGGTACTCCTTGTTTATGATCATTTCATGAGGAAATGTCTTGACGGATCGTGGGCTGCAAGCTAGGGCATCATGCATTGTTTATGATTCAAAAAATTTCTGGTTTCAAAAATTAGAAACCATCGCCTAACTATTTCAATGAAAATAACAATGTGACTCTACTTGGATGAAAGAAATAAAATAGATTATGTTGACAAAAATGATCCATGAGGTGGAACAACCATTATACATTAAATTTAATTGAAAGTGATAATGGAATAGAAATATCCATTTTAAATCAATATTGACAAGCATCCTTGTACAATCGTTTAATTTTTTTCATTTTTTAAAAGAAGCGCTACAACAAATAAAAAATGTAACTCTAGATAGGGTATACTTTCTTCCATGATGTAACACAAATAAAGGATATAATTTATAAGCACAAGCTTTCCACCCAATCACATTATTATTAATAAAAAATTCATCTTGAAGGATATATGTCATGACCAAAACATGTCATAGGAATATGCCCACTAACTAGGTGTAACTATATGAAATCAACTACATCAACGATAGTTTTGGATTCTACTTAGATACCATGTTACCAGGCTCTTCAATTTTGAGTGTCATTGTGTATAATCTCACTATCGCTAATAAAAAATTTATTTGAAACCCCCTGCTTATCCTTGTTTATACTAGGTTAGCAACCCAAAAAGTATGCAATGGTCAAAAAAGATTCATCAGACACATGTTAATTAGTGATTCCTTAACCTTATAGTTTCACAAAACACTTAATGGTACACACTAACTGCAAAGACAAATTAAATGTTCACTGTTGATATTTCAGTTCAACAAAACATTAGTAATATAAGCTAAATCTTTTGATTAAATAGGGGAGCATCAGTGCACTAGGCACCCAAACTGATTACAAGGATTTTAACATTTTGAATCCAACTTACAGGTTCATGTTGACTATAGCAGCTGGTTGTGGGTCTATGGAAGCTGATCGTGGGTCTGTGGAAGTTAATCGTGGGAAGGAATACAAAATCTGGATTCTCAATGTGTCATTAGTGCTCCATTGCAGCGATTCAAATACCTTATTGTATGATCTCTTCTGCAGATGACTTGAATCTTGGCGTCCCAAATGTAACTGGTGGCATAGATCAATGATCTATGAATTTTGGTGCCTGGAAATGAATTTTCTATTGTTGAGTGCACCTAAACCCTAATGATCAAACCCCCGGTCTCTGATTGATGCACACCTGTGATGGTTGGAAGGGCGGTAGCAATTGTGGATGATGCGCTGTCAATGTTCTCGCCCTACAATGGGGTTTTGACAATCCAGGTGAGTGGTGTGGATTCTATCACACTTTTAATATTGTATAACACCCTCCTAACAGTGGAATTTCTCTAGATCTATTGTCCGCTCAACCAGGAAGGAGATTAAGGAATTTAATCAGCACTGGAATGCTTTTAGTTTAAACTACTAAGGTAGGGTTTTTTTCCTAACTTCTAATCATGCATCCAAAGGGGTTATCATCCATGAAAGCTTGTTACTTTATCAAAAGCTTGGAAATTATGTGAAATTGGATGCTCCAAAAATAGACAAAATGAAGATAAAATTGTCAGAATTTTGATTCTGAGGGCCTAAAAGTGGCACCTAATAATTTAAATTTGAATTATCATGTGTTTCATTTTATTTATTTATTATTATTTTTTTTTATTGCAATGATGAGGCATTGGGTATATTGGGGAAAGGTAAAATCACATAGGGAAAAATTGAACAAATTCCAATTTAGGAGGAAAATTTACTATTTATTTATTTTTATTATTATTTTTTCTTATTATGATGTGTGGCATTGGGGTCTATTGGGGAAAGGTCAAATCAGATGTGTTGTAAAGCCTTGCTTCCTAGAAAAGTTGTTTTAAACAATCAACCCTCAAGTTTCTCTCATATTGCATGAATATCTTGGTAAGGAATGCACTCAAGGATAAAGTATCATTCAATTTAAACTACCCCATTTTCTATAGAGAATACACATTTTTACTTCCCTAATTTCTTTGGAAATAGTCCATCTACTTGTCTCATATCTAAGATGATGACATATGGCTCTTAGTTATGTTACTAACAGTCTAGCCTTATCCTTTATTGTCACTAGCAAGTAGTATTTTCCATTATGTTCCCATGTGGGATTGAACTCTTTAACATAATGTGTTTTTTCCTAACCAATTTTCTTTCTCCACATGAATTTTTCTAGCACGTCTTTTTATCTCTTCATGAGCATTGGGGAATTATTGTAATTTAATGTTTCATTTTCTCATCCACTTATTTTTTTGCTTCATCCATGTATTTTTTCTATGATCTAGCTTCTCCTTGACAACCATTTTTTACCAATTATGAAATCTGAAATTAAGTTGCCTTGATATGAAATCACTATGTTTGGATCCATCTTTTGTGGTGATGCCAAAAATTAATCATCATATAATGCTTAACAACGCTTCCTTAGAGAGCTTATGACAAAAATAAATAAAGAATAACATCATCATAAGATAGCTGCAAAGAGACACAAATCAGAAACATAAGAGCATCATATAGTACAAGATTTACATGGAGAAAACCTTGTGGGAAAAAATCCACCAAGAAGAAAGGCCAAGTATGCATTATCATTTAATAAATGAGATTTCAATACATTCACTTCCATTCTCCTCTTTGGCTCCAACATGGCAGCATCTATGTACTTGTGAAAAACCTCTTTATGGCTCAACATGTCCTTGTTCTTGTAGAGTAATTCTACATTCAATTGACAACAAATTGGAAGAAATCACTTTATAGAAGACAAAAAAGGTTTATCCATTTTATGTGTGGTGGTAGAGGGATTTGTAGGATCTTTAAGAGTCCAAATCAATTTATTGGAATCTCATAAAGCATGGTAAAAACATAAAGCTCATAAAGCATGGTAAAAGAGGACCCTAACTATGGTAAAATGGGAAAGTTACCACTTTGCACTGCTCTTCTATTGTGAATCTTGAGCTCAATTTGGAAGCTTGGAGCCTTGTGAAGTTATGTATGATTATTTCCCCAGTTTGTGTTTGATTAGAGTTAATGTGAATTTGGAATGAATACGTAAAATGATGCAAGATTCACAATATTTAGAATAAATAGATAAATATAGAATATAGAAATCTATAATAGAACTTTTGATATAGAAATGAATAATGTTTTGGGATTAAATTGGTGTGTTTGTATACTTTCTCCATTTAACATACCCAAAGCTTTCATATAGCAATGTATATGTACATATTCACTAGGTAAGACTATCTTGCAAAGTAACTATCACTATATTGAACTATTTATAATCATATATAATCATGTGACAAAATGAAAAACATGAGGCATAGAACATCTTTTTGGTTATTTATTTGTGCATTTAATTTGCAAGTTGAAACTTAGGATAGACAACAGTAAGACTGATAAATAATCATAGAAGTGGTATGATATATATATATATATATATATATATATATATATATATATATATATATATATATATATATNAAATTATCTAGCTAATGAAATTTATATCCTTATGTATTATGTTGTTTTAATTTTGCCTTTTTTTTGACACAATGAATGGTTATCTCTCTCTCTCTCTATATATATATATATATATATATATAGATATATATAATTATGTGTACATTTACATAATCATGCATACATATAGATATATATACATACATTAGTATGTATGTGCACATGCATCATTATGTTGGCATACTTATTCATTATTTTCATTATTGTTACTTTGTTTTAGGTCTTCTCAATGGATATAACATTTTGTATTGAATGTTGTCATTTGGAGTCCTTGGAAGAACAGTGCTCTAGATTATTTAATGTGCATGATGATGACATCAAAAATGCTATTCTCTACCTTCTGAAACATAATATTGTTGGCTCGCATGTACACGATGGGTTGATCTATAAAATACTATTTTCTACTCTCTTTGAAGTTACCGGTCAGTTAGAATGGGTCTTAAAGGTGGTTAAGCATGTGACTTTTTCCAAAAATTTGGAAAAATTTGCATAGGGGATTCAGACCATCAATCCAAACATTATCTCTGGTAGGCTTTGCTCATTTTTTTATAATAGAGCTGGCTTTGAAAATAAAATGGTGGAGGCATGGGAGGTGTTCAAGATACCTTGCACTAATGATGACTACACTTCTTTGAGTATCTTCCATTATCATAATGAAGATTTTTTCACTTGTGACAATAGGAATGTTATAATGGACTACTTCTTTGGAGTTGGCATTTTTGTCAACAAACTAGGTCATCTTTAGATCAAACGTAGACATGAAACTTAACTATTTAACATAATGTCTGGAATACTCTTATTTGTAAATTTTTTTGTTGATCCATATGTTCATCATCATTACAAAAACTTATCTAGCTAATGAACTTTATATCCTTATGTATTATGTTGTTTTAATTTTGCCTTTTTTTTGACACAATGAATGGTTATATCTCTCTCTTCAAGGGTGGGTTATTCATTACTACCATGTCATTTTGTATTTAGTTGTATGTAGCTCTAATTGTTTATTGTCTATTATGCAATATTTAGCATATGTATCACGTGACTTATGTAAATCTGATTATGATTGACCTTCATAACATTGAACATGCCACTCTAAACCAAAATATTAGCCTGCTCAATTTTTTCAAATACACTAGGAACCATAGTGACAAGTAAGCCTGCAAGTGTAATAGAAGCCACCCCTATTCCTAGAACTTTGAACAACCTACTATGTAATCTACATATTTAATCATAAAGACATTGCCGAAATTGAAATCATAAAGAGAGTTTTTCTCCATCCTGTTATCCATGCATATTGTATGCAGCTGCATGTGCATTCTTGATTCAAAGTGGGAAAATCTTATTTTGGATGTGAGGGAGAGAAGCCAAGCACATAAAGAACATGCACATAAACATGACCAGCTGAGAAACATAAATGTAGATATCAAAATAGATGAGAAACATAAATGTAGATATCATGGTCACAATGTTTTGGAGACACAACATAATTGAATGGTATACCCAGACGATGCAACAAAGCCACTACTCCTCTAGTTCCAAGTTGACACTGCGGGATCCAAAAACCATAGATGAGGAATAAATTTAGAGAGAAGAGGAGGGCCTTAACGACCAAAATAATACAAGGTCCCTATATTATTTTGATCATTATGTCCCTCCTCCTCTACTCTCTAAATTTATTCCTTATCTATGGTTTTTGGATCTTACAGTGTAAACTTGGAACTAGAGGTGTAGTGGTTGTGTTGCATCATCTAGGTATACCACTCAATTATGTTGTGTCTCCAAACAATTGTGACCATGATGCCTGCATTTATTTTTCTCAGCTGTTGTGTCCTAGGACCCCTTATGACCCTTTATGACCCTTTACAGTCCCTAAGAATACATCTTAGAGGTCATAAAGTGTCATAAAGGATCATAAGAGGCTCCTAGGAGAGGCCAAATGAGCTTCCACCTTCACGTGGTTGGCCCTATTAAGTAGAGAATGTTAAACTATTCTCAAAACAAAGAGAAGCTCAATATTTTAAGGTCTCACTCAATGCATGAAAAAATATATATATTTTTAAATATAGCATACCATCACAATTGCAATGGTAGTCAGAGAACGACCGATGCCAAAGCACTACATGCAATTTCTAGATGTTAGAATAATCCAACAGATGGATGTCACATGTACAGCATGTTTGTCGCATACCCGTCGTAATTGCGACACTAATAATGTGTAACGACAAAATGTTACCCATCATAGCCGGTGCATATTACGACGATCAATATCATCACAATAACGATAGACATACTAGCCATTTGTGATTACAACACCAAGATTGCAACACTGACCTGTGACACTTGGCCGACAGGGTAGTCTTAGAAGTGCGACACATAGTCATAAAAAAAATTACTCAAATGTACTAGTGACATGTTCCTTTCCAGATTCGTGGTTGAAGACTTCTTATTGGATATTTTATTATGTTGAGATGTGATTATGTATATTTATTCATGTAATTGTAACTTCATGTTAGGATTCTTGTAGACTTAGTATAATGATGTATATTGATTTAATCTAAATTCAAAGCAATTTATAAGGGAATGTGTAGTCCTAGGTAGAAGAAAGGGAAAAGAATATGTGGTATATTGGAAATCTTATTAGGATTAAAAGGAAGTGTTTATGTTATTTCTCCTATTCTCTTATGTTGTCCATCTATAAAGGAAATAAGCTCAGATATAGTTATATATAATTATGTACCTCAAAAATAATGTATTATTTCTTGATTAAAGGATTACAGGAAATTATTGTGAAATGATAGATTAGTTATTGGGATTACTAACAATGAATAGTTATGCAACAATGAAATAGGATAGTAACTTGATTGTATTGTTAATAGTTGGCTCATGTTTATGGGTTAATGAAGTACCTAGGATAATGTCTACATTAATGAATATTAATCTCTTACCTAAATGATTAGAGGAAAGTGGTATAAAGGATAGTAGATGTTTATGAAATCAATATGAATTAATGACATGAGTTGATAAAAGGAATAATGATGTTATATGATTAACTTATGTTTAATGATAGAAAAAATTTAGGGACATTTACCTTGGTGCATTAAAATGAATGTAGATCTTTTAAGTTCTCAATTCAATGGATATCTTATGCATTTAAATAGTTTAGATAATGTTGCTTTAGTAGCAATGTTAGGGAAACTGTGAGGAATTAAGTTGAATAAATCTTGCATTAAAGTTGTATAAAAGTGTTTTATTTTAGAGATATGGAATCTAATGATGAATATTATTCTATTTAAACAAAAATAATAATTAATTTCATCTTATAGAGGGTTTATGTCTTTTTCTCTTGGGTTGCCTAGTGGGGCGTTATATTTGGTATCAAAGCCCTAGGTTGCCACACTAGGAACTCTGGGACTCGTAGCTCACCCATGTATATCATATAGTATATGGCATTGTATTTTCAGGCTAAACTTGTTGTTAGTGGAAAATAACCCTAGTTATGAAGTTATATTTTTCCTACTATGCTACATTGATTGCTTAAAAATTTCAAGAGTATGTGTGTTTTTCCATTATTAAGTTGTCTTATAGAACTTACTTATGTTTCTGTGATTTTAATATTGTCTTGCACATTTTGAGAATAATTTGGTATTCACATGTATATCTTCAATGAATTATTACAATTGGTGTGTCATCTTCTTGTTGTTAAAAGTACCCATAATCTTGGAAAATTCAAAGTATTAGGATAAAATGTTTTTTTCTTAATTTTGGTAGTAGCTAACTTTATATCCTAATCCTATCTATAAAATATCCTATTAATATGAGTGCTTGTTAAAATGATTATTAGGTTAGCTCAATTGATTTGAAAGGTTGTGCACTATATTTGCTAAGTTGACTTCATGAGTTATTATGCCTAACTATCTATACTAGTTAAAGTGCTTTTATAATACATAACATAGCAAGGATACAAAAGTTGAAATTAAAGTGTTTTGAATTTTGACTATGGTAGTACACACTTTTATAGGACTGAAATGATAATATTTTGTGTTTGATTAACAAAGTATGTTTTCTAGGTTCATACTTATATAGGAGATGAAAATTATGAATCATGTCTAAGTTGAAATTTTGATACTTTTTCTCTCGTTTGTTTCCCTTACTTCTTGACAAATGGATGAAAATAATGGGTAAAATAAATCATTGTGGGTGCATGGGAAGCTAAAAAAATTTTCATGTCAGGTAGAAGGATAACTTAGGAATTTTTGTGTAAATAAAGTTGTCTGCTAATGATATAGTATATTTCAAATTACACAATCTTTGAGACTTGTATAATAGATTTGATTGATGAAAAGAGTATGAAATATATCTCTCTTCTCCCTCTCCTTTGTTTTCTGAAATTATGAAATTGAAAGAAAAAAAAAGAATTTATGTTTATCAGAATAGGTTTAAACTAAATTTGATGTAGCACTAGTCTTGCTTCTCCCTAGCTTCCTCTAGGGTCTCCTAGGCAAATCTCTTGACCTACTAGGGTTCTTTCACTAACCCTATGATCCTTAGGTTTCTTCTCACAAGAACCTAACACTTTCAACTAGTGAACACCAACAAGGTAGAATCCAAACTCTTCATGTTCTCTCCTAGACCCAAATTGGTCATTCTTGCTCCATCTGTACAATTTGATCCAAATGGACCCCAAAAATTCCAAAAATAGAAAGGTATTCTACAATACTTTTGAGTAGACCAATTTCAATTTCCACAACCTTCTTTGGAATTGAAATCCTAAACGAGTTCCAAGTTCCAAGTCAAATTCACCCAAAAGAGAGCTACTAGCTTTAGGCCTAATTAGGCTCCTTTTCTGAAATAAAACTTGAAAAATCCAAACAAGTATGAAAATAAAATCCATATCCTGATACCCTTTATCAAGAACCTAAGTATTTTCTAGGTCTTGGCTCTCAGAGGTGTCCATACAGTACCTCCTACATTCATGCCTAAAATTTAGGGTTTTAGGTCTTTGCCACTGTCTGCACAAAAAATGGGTCTTCTTGGCTAGAAAAGCAACTTACCCAAAATTATCCTCTAATTTGGGTTTCCTTCAATGACTCTCCTACTTTCCCACATTCATTTATTTAAGCTATGAATGCTTTCAATCCCTCTAACAAGCTCTGCAATTACAGGTGATCCCTAGCCATGCCACTTTGGCTCGCCTAGGGCATCACCTTAAAAATGGCTGCCACAAATTCCTAGGCCCCTACTTTACTATAAATAATGTACATGGAGACACCTTCCATAATCAAAGATCCCGTACAAGTGCCACAATGGAAAATGGATCTATGACTCCATTGGTTCACAGTGCTCAATTCAGGACAATGACAGTCTAGAAAACAAAAGAATTTAAACAAGCAACTAAAAATATTGAATCTACAAAAATGATACCACAAGAAATCTTATATCAACCCACATTACTCAAATCAATGCTTACAAAAGTTCCTTTAATCCATTAAACAAATTGATCTTCACAAAACACAAAAACTGTAACTGTATATCAAATTCACAGTCCGTACACAATATGACTTCAAAATGCCAACCCTGAAAAAAGCTTGAGGATGGTCTTATATATTTGAAAAAGGAACTAAAAAACCAATTTCAGATAGTTAAGGAACTAATTCCTTCAAAGTTGCATTCTTGTCATAAATGTTGTCAATGACAACATTGACAACTTTTGCAACTTTTTGGATATGCTATCCAAACTTGGTCTAACCTTGTCCAAACTTGTCCAAACCACTAATTAGGATGAAATAACATCAAATAGGACCTCTATCCATTTTTTTGACTCATTTGGAAATCAAATACCAAAAAACACCCTATTGGACCTAAATGGACACAAAAGTCTCTAAGGACCTAACAAGACATTCTCCTACTTAACACTCTATATACTAGGACTCTTAGTCCCTTTATTCACCTAGTGGTTTGGCTAGAACCACTACAAGCCAAAAACATAGACGAGGTCCTAGGTTACATTGTATCATCTAGCCTACCTAGGTGCTCCTACACCATACTCCTCCAAAAATGAAAATCTATGTCACTCCTGTGGATAGGAGATCCTCTGAGATGCCCACCTTCTTAAAGTCTGCCTCTACAATCTAGGAGGCCTCTGAATTTGGTCTATCCTTCCACTAAATCAAATGTTTCATGTAGAATTTATTTCTAGTGGTCTTCTTAACCTGGGAGTCCATAATTTTGTCAGCTACCATCTGAAACTTTGGACGTAAAATTTGGATTGATCTCATCCACCTGCCCTCTAAACAGGATTAAGTCTTGAACATTAAACACTAGAGATATGCTCAATTCTGATGGTAAGTCCACTTTATAGGATTTAGCCCCATATTTGGTCAAGATTTTGCAAGGTCCCACCCTTTTCATCTGAAACTTGGTAGGGACACCCTTTTGTAGCCTTGATTTGTTCAAGGGAACTGTGACATAGTCACCCACTTCAAACTGAACATCCTTCCTCTTCTCATCAACTTTGGCTTTCAAATTATGTTGTCTATCTTGGATCTTCTTGACTTGGTCTTGAATCTCTGTCATGTTATGGGTGAAGTCCTCTGCATGGCCACTTCTATACTCTATTCCACCAAGATCCCTGTGCTCACAAACACCCCTTGGGTGAATCCCATAAAACACTTCAAATGGGCTCTTTCATGTCATCCTATTCTTACTGTCATTATAAGCATATTCTACTTGGGGAATGACCACATCCAAATTCTTCCCATACTCCTTAGTGAGGCACCTCAATAGGTTACCCAACACCCTATTTACCACCTCAGTTCGGCCATCAGTCTGATAGTGGTAAGCTGAGTGGTGCAAGAGCACCCTGGAGATGCCAAGCAAATATGGTAGTCTCTTGTCATTTTGGTGTGCTAGTGTGTGTAAGACCCTCTAATAGGGCAATGTAAGTATATAAGGTCATGTTGACCAAGAGTAGTTTAGGTAGTTTTCATTTTGTGCTTCTTTTCTTGTGTAAATAGCTCTTTTTGCCTTCATTCAATGTGGTGTACTTGATGATGTCATCAAATGTTAGGATGATCTCATAGGAGTTTTTAGGGTTCATAAATACCCTATATAGTCTAGCTAAAGTTATCTAAGGTAGGTTGGTGAAGGAAACACTTACAAAGTGTTATTGGCTAAAAAATGAAAAATGTTGCTATGCAACATTAGCAACTTTTCAAAGTTGCTGACAACATTTTGTTGTCTAAAGGAAATTGATGTTTTAAGAAGTTTTGAACTCATAGGAGGGTGGGGAAATGTTTTTCTAAGGGATATAAGGTGGAAAAACCCTAATTGTTGGGGGGAAGTTCATTCTATATGGACTGGTATTCTGGAGCAAAGAGAGTTTATTGAAGGGACAGCAAATTGAAGCATTTTTGTGTTGTTTTTGTATTGAATGGATTGAAATTAAAATTTTGATTATTGGAATCCATGATTGTACATATTACCAAGCTTTTCCCATAATTAGTTTGCTTTGTAATTGGTTTTTGGTTGTTTGTAAATTTCTTGGTTTTGGACTGTTTGTTGTCTTGATTTGGAGCAAGGGGCAAAGATGTGGACCTAACTCCACTTTCCATTGTTGGTTCTATACGACCATCTAGGAATGTGGACTAGGTCCATGGAGCTACCATTCTATGGAAGGAGGAGCTCTCAAATTGCTGGCATGTATTTTTAAGCACTTGCCCTAGGCAAGCTAAACTCATAGCCCAGTTAGAGGAAGCAAGTGATAGTTGCTTTAAAAAGTGTAGGGGGTGTTCTCATGAGCCAAGAAGGCCATGGGTGTGTTCCATGGTGTTGTACAGGTGTTCCCCAAGGTGGAGGAGTGCCCAAAGATCCAACAAGACAAGTTGTGGAGCCCAAGACACCAAACTGGCCTAAACACAAGAATTGTGCCATTTTATGATAACAGGGTGTACGGAGAGTTCCAAGCTTAGGGACCTAGAAAATCCTTGTGAGTTTTTTCCTTACCTAAAGACTACCACAAAATATCAGGGGGTCCTTTGAGAGATTTTTTCTATTTTTAAGGTTTCCTAAAAACTAGGAGGGCTAATTGTGCAAAAAGGCTACAAGGCCTAGAAAGTA
>MU225900.1:1960307-1972965 GCA_018584345.1 Thuja plicata | reverse complement strand
AGTATGTGGAGCAGTGTTTGGTTTGCCAAAAATCCAAGGGTATAGCATCAAATGCAGGTTTGTATCAGCCCTTACCCATTCCTAATAGGCCTTGGGAATGCATTAGTATGGATTTTATTGTTGGGCTACCTAGAACTAAATCTGGTTTAGATAGGATCTTTATAGTGGTAGATAGATTTAGCAAGATGAGTCATTTCATTGCTTACAAGACCACTCATGATGCCAGTCACATTGCTCATTTTTTTTTTAAAGAAGTGGTAAGGATTCATGGCTTACCTACTAGCATAGTCTTTGATAGAGATGTAAAGTTCATGGGTCATTTTTGGAAGACCTTGTGGGCAAGATTGGGAACCAATGTGTCATTTGGGTCAGCCTACCATCCCCAAACTGATGGTTAGACTGAAGTGATCAATAGAGTGTTGGGAAATCTCCTCACATGCTTGATAAAGGAGTATGGAGTGATGTAGGATAAGATGTTACCATAGGCTGAATATGCCTACAATGACAGTGTCAGCAGGACAATAGGTAAAAGCCCTTTTGAAGTAGTTTATGGGTTGCACCCTAGAGGTGTGTTTGAGTTAAGAAACTTGGAAAATTTAGAAGGAAGGAGTGCATATGCAGATGATTTTTCTCAATCCATGAAGGAGGTTCATGAGAAAGTGAAGAAGCAACTCCAAGAGGCTACATAGAAGTTAGGAAAGATCTCCAGTTTGCTATGGGTGACCTTGTGATGGTTCATCTTAACAAGTCTAGATTGCAGAAGGGAGTCCCCAACAAGCTGTAGATGAGGAGAATTGGTCCTTGCAAGATTCTTTCAAAGTATGGGCAAAATGCCTATAAACTTGATTTGCCAATAGATTTGGCAATCTCTCCTATTTTCAATGTGCAAGATTTGGTCCAGTATAAGGGACCTATACCAGTATATATAGAGGTATAGTTAGATGGTAAGGACATAGCAGCAGATGTTCAGCTTACGCCTACACCAACACCAAAGGTAGAGAAGATTTTAGACTCTCGGGTGAAGAAAAAGACTAGGAAAGGCACCTACTTGGAAAATATCATTCATGGGTAGGCATGTTAGAGGCTGAGGCTACTTGGGTGGCTGAGAGTGACTTTAAGAAGTAGGGAATTGATCCTAAGCTCTTGTCCCTAGAGGTGACATAAGTTCTTAACCTTGGTAGTATGGTGCAGGAGCACCCTGGAGATGCCAAGAAAATATGGTAGTCTCTTGTCATTTTGGTGTGATAGTGTGTGTAAGACCCTCTAATAGGGAAATTTAAGTATATAAGGTCATGTTGACCAAGAGTAGTTTAGGTAGTTTTCATTTTGTGCTTCTTTTCTTGTGTAAATAGCTCTTTTTGGCTCCATTCAATGTGGTGTACTTGATGATGTCATCAAATGTTAGGATGATGTCATAGGATTTTTTAGGGTCCATGGATAGTCTAGCTAAAGTTAGCTAAGGTAGGTTGGTGAAGGAAACACTTACAAAGTGTTATTGGCTAAAAAATGAAAAATGTTGCTATGCAACATTAGCAACTTTTCAAAGTTGCTGACAACATTTTGTTGTCTAAAGGAAATCAATCTTTTAAGAAGTTTTTAACCAATATGAGGGTGGGGAGATGTGTGTCTAAGGGATATAAGGTGGAAAAACCTTAATTGTTGGGGGGAAGTTCATTCTGTACGGACTGGTATTCTGGAGCAAAGAGAGTTTATGGAAGGGACAGTAGATTGAAGCATTTTTGTGTTGTTTTTGTATTGAATGGATTGAAATTAAAAATATGATTATTGGAATCCATGATTGTACATATTACCAATATTTTCCCATAATTATTTTTCTTTTTAATTGGTTTTTGGTTGTTGTTTGTAAATTTCTTGGTTTTGGACTGTTTGCTGTCTTGATTTGGAGCAAGGGGAAAAGATGTGGACCTAAATCCACTTCCCACTATTGGTTCTATATGGCCATCTGGGAATGGGGACTAGGTCCATGCAGATACCATTCTATGGAAGGAGGAGCTCTCAAAGTGCTGGCATGTATTTTTAAGCACTTTCCCTAGGCGAGCTAAACTCATAGCCTAGTTAGAGGAAGCAAGTGACAGTTGATTTAAAAAGTGCAGGGGGTGTTCTCATGAGCCAAGAAGTCCATAGGTGTGTTTCATGGTTTTTTTTAGGTGTTCCCCAAGGTGGAGGAGTTCCCAAAGATCCAACAAGACAAGTTTTGAATCCCAAGACACCAAACTAGCCTAAACACAAGAATTGTGCCATTTTCTGATAACAGGATGTACGGACAGTTCCAAGCTAAGGGACCTAGAAAATACTTGTGGGTTTTTTCCTTACCTAAATAATACCACAAAATATTAGGGGGTCCTTTGAGATATTTTTTCTATTTTTAAGGTTTCCTAAAAGCTAGGAGGGCTAATTGTGCAAAAAGGCTACAAGGCCTAGAAAGTAGGAACTAGAACCTGATGGCAATATGGATCAATTTGGTGGTTTCAAACCTAGGTTGGAATTGAAAAATTAAGTATGTTGAAGCCCTAACCCTCCTAAAAATCCAAACTTAAGTGTAGGGCTTGGAGTGGTTTGTGTAGAAGGTTCTTGTGGAACACAAGAATGGTGTTTTTAACATGATTGGTAGTTTCCTTGGTTGAAGAGGAAGAACTGATTCTTCCAAGTGTTGAAGGGTGGATTGAGGAATCCCTAGAGGTCTTGAGAGAGACCTATTAATATTTTCAAGAAAACTCAGAAGGTTACCAAGGAGGGTCCCTATCACTGAGCCAAATGATAGATTAGTTCCCAATCTAGTCAATAATGTCCTCCAAAAATGGCTCATAAATTTTACATCCCTATCTAATACTATACTTAAAGGAAGACCATGAATCCTCATAATATCCTTGAAAAACAAATAGGCTATGTGGCTAGCATCATTAGTAAGCTTACATGGAATGAAATTCCCCATCTTACTAAATCTATCAACAACTACATAAATGCTATCATACCCCTATTTAGTTTTGGGTAAGCCCATAATAAAATCCATACTCACACACTCCCATGGCCTGTTAGGGACTGGTAGAGGCTGATACAACCCTAGATTACTCATTCCTCTTTTTTCCTTCATGCAAACAACACACTGCTCCACATACTTGGTGACATCTTTCACCAACTTTGGCCAATGGTAAAACCTTTGGACTAGTTCCAAGGTTTTGTCCTTACCAAAATGACCACTTAGAGAACCATTATGTTTCTTTTGTATGAGGTTCATCCTCATTGACCCTTTAGGTACACACAACTAATTGCCCTTGAACAAAAATCCATTTTGTAAAGTAAAATCAGAGAACTTGCTATGAAAATGATTTTAAAAATCAACAAATACCTTATAGGGCTCACGAAGATCCTCACCTTCTTTGTAGAGATCTATGAAACTATCAATCCCAATACTATACAATTAGACTTCTTGCACTGTCAACAATCTTGTACTTAAGGCATTTGCAACCTTATTAAGTTGACCCTTCTTGTGCTTTATAGTAAAATTGAATGCCTACAAGTACTCCATCCACTTCAAATGCCTATTGCTTAGCTTCTCTTGTGTGTTAATGAAACTAAGAGCCTGATTGTTAGTAAATACCACAAACTCTTTAGGCAATAGATAATGCCTCCATTTCCTCAAAGATTGAACTAAAGTATATATTTCCAAATCATAAGAAGATTATTTCTTCTTAGCCTCATTCAGTTTCTCACTAAAGAAGGCAATAGGCCTACCTTCTTGACTCAATACCCCTCCTACTGCCATTCCACTAGCATCACATTCAATAGTAAACAACTTCTCAAAGCTTGGAAACTATAGGATTGGTTGAGTAGCCACTTGTTTCTTCAAGAACTCAAAGGTTTTCTCTGCTTCTACTGTCCATCTGAACTTAGTTTTGACCCCACCCTTTATAGTATCCATCAATGGTGCACATATCCCACTGAAATTCCTAGTAAAATTCCTATAAAATTGGGCAAGGCCATGAAAAATCCTTCCCTTAGTAGTTGTAGTAGGTGGAGGATAGTTTAGCATAGCAACAACTTTGTCTTTGTCCATCTTGAAAAACCACTTGGACACTACAAAGCCCAAGTAGACTAGTTCTTGTTTGAAGAACTCACACTTCTCAAGGTTAATAGTCAATTTCTCCTCATGCAACCTTTTCAATATTGCCTCTACATGTTTGATATGCCCCTCTCTTGTGTTGCTAAATATTAGTATATCATCAAGATATACCACCACAAACTTCCCTGTGAAGCCCTTGAGCACCTCATTCATGAGCCTCATGAATGTGCTCGGAGCATTAGAGAGGCCAAATGGCATAACAAGTCATTCATATAACCCATTTGTGGTATTGAATTTCATTTTCCATTCATCACCTTCCTTCACCCTGATTTGGTGATAACCACTCTTCAAGTCCAACTTTCAAAAGTACAATGCCCCTCCTAGGAAATCCATAAGATCCTCTATCCTAGGTATAGGTAACCTATACCTTATTGTGTTTCTATTTATTTCACTTGAATTTGTGCAAAGCCTCCATTTTCCTCCCTTCTTGGATGCCAAAACAATCAGGACTGCACAAGGGCTAATACTCTTCTTGATCAAGCCTTGATCCAAGAGTTCTTGTACTTGTCTAGCTACCTCCAAGTTCTGATTAGGAGTGAGCTTATATGCTACCTTATTGGGAAAATATTCCCCTGTCACAAAGTCTATTTGATGACTTATAACCCTCTTAGGTGGTAGGGTTGTAGGAGTACCATCACTCACAATATCCTTGTACTTCTTAAGAAATTCTTGCACCTCTGTTGGTAATGGATCCTTCACTTATTTTTCCTTCTCCTTAGGTCTTAGCACAATGGCATAACCTTCCCCCTTATGATCCTTGATGTCATTTACAAACTCCTTGCCACTACATAACATGACATTAGGAGTTTTAGTTTCTGACTCTTCATCCTCTAGCAAAGACTAAATTTTGAAATTTTTCCCTCCTTTCTTGAAGGTGATGGAATTCTCCTTCCCATCATATACTTCCCCATTATCAAATTGCCAAGGCCTCCCAAGTGGTAAATGGAAAGCATCCATTGGTAGGATGTCACAAAGAAATATGTCCTTGTACCCTGGTATTGAGAACTCTACCCATGTTTTCTCATTGACCAGCACACTTTGGCCTTTGTTGAGCCATGTCACCTTATAGGGATTCACATGGGGTATCTTGGCTAGCTTAAGTTTCACCACTACCTCTTCTGACATGATATTTTCAGTTGAACCAAAGTCCACTATCACTTTGCAGACTTTGCCTAAGATCTTACATCTTATCCTAAACAGAGCTCTCCTATGCTTGGGCTCATCCTTGATTGGCTTCCTTATCAACACTCTCTTGAACATTAAATTCTCACCCATCTCTGAATCTAGATAGTCTATTTCAGGGGTTTTGACACTTGAAGTGTCCTCATGTGCATATGCTACTCTTTTGTCACTGTTTTATGCAGAAGGTTTGTCAAGACATCTATAGGTTGGATGGCCTAGTTTCCCACACTAATAACACTTCATGGTTGCAAAGTAATAACTACTTATACCTCCTCTTCCTCTGTTAGGACCACCATGATTACCCCTACCTCTTTTATAGCCTCCTCTTGAACTGATTTCTGTCTGTTGCTCTATTAACTTATTCTCTCCTTGTGACCTTTGTTCAGTACCCCTGCCTTGGTAGCCTCCTCTTTTACCCCTTTGGTCTCTTCCTCTACCTCTATTGTTATTGTTATTCTTGAAGCTAGAATCCCCTTTCTTCTTATTCTTTTCTTCCACTCTTATAGCCAATTTATGACACTTTTGGATTATAGTAGGTGTCCATAGGCTAATATCCTCTTGGATGTTCCACTTCAATCTACCCAAGTATCTAGCCACTTTGATTGAATCTTCTTCCTATAATTTATACCTTAGACACAATCTCTAGAATTCCTCAAAATATGAGGCTACATCTAGGTCTTTCTGTTTCAAGTTTTGTCTCTTCCTATGAAGTTGGATCTCATAATCCCCAGGAAGATAATTCTCCTTCAACTTGGTTACCATGGCATTCCAATTTTCTATTGGTTTCTTTCCCATGGTTACCCTCTCATCCTGAAGGTATTTCCACCAATTCAAACTTGACCCTCTGAGTCTAGACTTGGCCACTTTGATCTTTTGGGCTTCAGATATACCCTCACACTCGAAGTGATTCTCCATTGCTTCAATCTAGTCCATGATTGTTTCAATCTCCATATTTCCTCCAAACAAGGGTATCCCTTGCAAATCCTTTCCACTTAATGCATTTATGGATTTCAAGAAAGGTTCATCATTCAACACTGATTTTGGTTCGGGGATGAAGTCTTCCTCTTCAATCTTTTTCTTACCCCTACCACCGGTTTGAGCTCCAAAGTCCTTTTTAGCAACATTTTCTAGTTCTTCCATCTTCAACCTCATTGCTTCCAAGGTACCTTCAAGGAGTATATGTTTCTCCTTTTTATTTTCCATGTCCTTGGCCAATTCTACATTTTTTACCATCTTTATAGAACCACTAGATTCCACTTCTGACATATACCAATCTTCCCAAGTTTCTCAACTTTCTCTAATACCACTCTGATGTAGAACTAGTCTTGCTTCTCCCTAGCTTCCTCTAGGGTCTCCTAGGTCAATCTCTTGACCTACTAGGGTTCTTTCACTAACCCTATGCTCCTTAGGTTTCTTCTCACAAGAACCTAACACTTTCAACTAGTGAACACCAACAAGGTAGAATCCAAACTCTTCATGCTCTCTCCTAGACCCAAATTGGTCATTCTTGCTCCATATATACAATTTGATCCAAAAGGACCCCAAACATTCCAAAAATTTAAAGGTAGTCTCCAATATTGTTAAGTGGACCAATTTAAATGTCCAAAACCTTCTTTGGAAGTGAAACCCTAAACAAGTTCTAAATTCCAAGTCAAATTCACCCAAAAGAGGGCTACTAGCTTTAGGCCTAATTAGGCTCCTTTTCTGAAATAACACTTAAAACCTCCAAAAATGTATGAAAATAAACTCCATATCCTGATACCCTTTATCAATAACCTAAGGATTTTCTAGGTCTTGGCTCTCAGAGGTGTCTGTATAGTACCTCCTACATTCATGCCTAAAATTTAGGGTTTTAGGTCTTTGCCACTGTCTGCACAAGAAATGGATCTTCTTGGATAGAAAAACAACTTACCCAAACTTATCCTCTAAGTTGAGGCTCCTTCACTAACTCTCCTACCTTCCCACATTCATTGATTGAATCTATGAATTCTTTTAATCCCTCTAACAAGCTTTGCAATTACTGGTGATCCCTATCCATGCCACTCTGGCTCGCTTAGGGAATCACCTTAAAAATGGCTGCCATAACTTCTTGGGCCCCTCCTTCATTATACACAATTTAAATGGAATCACCTTCCATAATCCAAGATCCCGTACAAGTTCCATGGTGGAAAATGGATCTATGACTCCATAGGTTCACAGTGCTCAATTCAGGACAGTGACAGTCCAAAAAACAAAAGAATTTAAACAAGAAAATAAAACTATTGAGTCCAACAAACTAATACCATAAGAAATCTTATATCAACATACATTACTCAAATCAATGCTTACAGAAGTTCCTTCAATCCATTAAACAATCTGATCTTCAAAAAAAATAAAAACTGTAACTGTATATCAAATTCACTGTCCGTACACAATATGAATTCAAAATGCCAACCCTGCAAAAAGCTCGAGGACGGTCACTAAAAAACCAATTTTAGAAAGTTAAGGAACTAATTCCTTTGAAGTTGCATTCAAGTCATAAATGTTGTCAATGACAACATTGACAACTTTTGCAAATTTTTGGATATGCTATCCAAACTTGGTCTAACCTTGTCCAAACTTTTCCAAACCACTAATTAGGATGAAATAACATCTAATAGGACCTCTAGCCCTTTGTTTGACTCATTTGGTAATCAAATACCAAAAAAAACCCTATTGGACCTAAATGGACACAAAAGTCTCTAAGGACCTAACAAGACATCCTCCTACTTAGCACTCTATATACGAGGACTCTTAGTCCCTTTATTCACCTAGTGGTCTGGCTAGAACCAGTACAAGCCAAAAACATAGTAGAATCCCTAGGTTACATTGTATCATCTAGCCTACCTAGGTGCTTCTGTACCAAAATTTTATATTTTTCTTAAATGAAATGTTATAATAGTATTTATATGGATACAATGTTAGAGTGGAATGTAGTGTATTGCTATCCCAACTGGATCACTCAAAATTTTAATAGGTATAAGGTTAATAATACAAATGGTTACTACTTAATTTACTTCTATTAAGGAAATTGAAGATAGCTAGAAAACTTATGTGCACTAGGGTAATATTATTGATTGAAATAATTGAACGGGTTAGTGAAAAAAAAGATTGAAAGGAGATTATTTGTAGGACTCGTGTGTTTATCCTCCTCTTGTGGATCTATGATTATTTATAAAACAAAAAATTTGAACGAACTCTTCATATTACTATCTGAAAATTGATTTCAATCGTATCTTGAAGACTAATTGTTAAATTAATTAGATTTTCTATATGAGTTTGGTAATCGACTACTAACAACTATTATGGTATAATTATAAAATGTGTCTTAGACTATATTCCTTGAAATGAGGTGTATATTTTTGTATGTATTGGATATTCTCCTATGTTTCAGCATAAACCTTTGATGGTAAGAAGTAACTTTTGTTCATGAGACAGATTTGCATTGTGTATTCTAAAAGATTATTTATAGAACTAAGTATTGAAGCGAATGGTAAGTTTTGAATATTTGTAGTGTTTTAATTTCCTGATTACAAAGGTATGTGTAATGTGTTATGCACTCCCATCATGAGAGAAATAACCTCTCATACCAATTTTTTATACCAATGTTGTATTGGATTTGTGTTCTAGTATAGAAGTGAGAACATGAATTTAGGAACCCCTATTTGTAATTGCATAATATTTTAGGAATGTTAAAATATGTATTATTACCATGATCACTCTGTGTAATTCCTATAAACTGATTTTTTTTCTTCATGTCTTTTCATACCCTTGTGAGTTATATTATTTATTTATAAGATTGGTTAGGAATTTGGATGTTATCATGAAATATTGCCTCTCATATTAATAAGATAGGAATTTGATATTATAAGAAAAGTAAGCATTTCAATCTATAAATCATGATTTTTCCTAATACTGTGATGTTAGTCTATACACTCTGATTCTAGGTGTCTTTTCATCAAGCTTGTTGCATGAAATGTGAGAACTGTGTAGTTGTTTCTTGCATTAAAATAGCCTTTTTTTTTATAAAAAGAGTATTTTATATGCTTGATTTGAGTTAATATGCATCACGTTAACATAATATAGGGTTAATAAACATTTTGATAGAATGATTACTTATGTGAGAATTAAATTATGTTCTAGAATAGAAATGGTTGCAATTCTATTAGCTAACTATTTACTACTTATGTATGATGAATATTGTAGTGCTTTCAAATTTCCAGGAGTAAATCAAATCTTAAGCGGGGGGGATGTAATACCCTTCCAACCCTAACATGACCTTTCTATGCTTTTTGGAAGTTAGGGAATGTTGTAGGGACTTCTATGATTGGTTTTGATAAGAGTGTCATTCTTCTTGAGGTATTTTCATAACCCATCCTATTCCAACTATAATAAGTTCAAATCCTTGTTTTGACAATAATAAATGTATTCAGATACATTCCTTCATATGTATTCATCTCTTCTTATGTTTCCATGAGATTTTAGGACCTTGATGTTAGGTGGTCACCTAATAGATCTAAATGGTTACTATATCAGGTACTCCTTATCAATGATTATGATTACCTGGATAAATTAGTTATACTGACTAAATAATTGATTATGATATCCTAACTCTTATGTCCTAATTGATATATGAAAATAGTTTCAAGATATCCTTAACAATTAGGTTCTTTATATGATATGATTATGATTTGCATCATTATGATTATTTATCATTTGTGTTATCTATTTAATTATTAATGTTGATTAAGAGACTAACCCAGTGCACATGATGGTTTATGTTATGGAATTTATCTAGGCCTTATTCTATATTTGATTCATAATGTTTTTTATATTGGACACTTACATATGTGCTTGTATCTATGATCTTCTTGTATGGCTAGGGGTGAGGTTGTAGTTGCTGATCTAGTGAGATCTACACAATGCCTCAAACCCTGTCATTGTTTACACTTTCCTCTATATATGTATATACACATGTATATTTGTTTGGTGATGCAGGTTTGCAAGTACTGGGCATTGAATTCACCTTGCTCCACAAGTATGAGTGTGCCCTCAAATCCTTGATGGTTGTTGTTGTGGAGATAGTACTAAGGCCCTTTACATGAGTCTTATCTTTGTCATTATTCCAATTTAGGAACATTAGGGTTTCTTCTTTTTCAGTCATCTTTTGGGTGAAAAACCCTAGATCCACCTCACTCGGTTGGGAATTATTGTAGATAGTTCCTTTTGGTCACTTTCATTCATTTGTTTGTGTGATTTTTTTATTAATTTAATTTATTTATACTTCTTGGGATGATTCTTATTTAATCTTTTCTATGTTGTGTTTCAGAGTTTCATGCTTGGTCAAAAGTTTGGCTTTACTTTCCTTGTTGACTATGGTTGACCTTGTTTGATCTTGTGGTTATCTTGATATGTTTCATATTTGATTTTTATACCCTCTTTGGATGATAATATTTATTTTGAGGCATGTGATTTTATTCTACCCGAGTGTTATATCCTATAGTAATTATAAATAGGTAACAATATTAATGTTGTGATCTATTACTTCATAATCATATAGATTATAGTGTTTGGTATTTGGAATGTATATATATATATGGGTGCACACACATATGTATGTTTATATATATAAAATTTATATGTGATTATATTTTCATTATTGTAGATATTGTTTATGGGGTATATTTTGGGATAATGCGAGGTATATTATTCTCAATTGTTAATTATTAATAATGTGGATAGGTTGTATATAGATATTGATGTAATTATTAATGTCATATGAAAACATGTTAGGATAATAGTGCATATATGTATGAATTAATATAAAACATTTATTATAGTTTATTTGAGTAGTATATAGTTGTGAGTTTACAATTATATTAAGTTATTTAATAATCCCCTTTAGTTAAGAGTTAGTTGGGAGTTGGTTACCTTTCATCTCAACCTTTGGAAAATCTATTTATATGCAATACTTTTTCATTTGGAGAGGGGTATTTTGGGGCTGAAGCATTGAGGAGAGAATGACCTTACTTTTCATGGAGATTTTGGAGAAAAACTTAGGAAACGTGAGGGAGAGTTTGTAAGCATATTTCTTTAAGAATTTATGGTTATCTTTAGTTTTGGGTGAGGGAAATTTTTGTGAGAGTTTAATTAGTTGAGATAGGTATTCATTTCTATGGTTTTATTATTTCTTTCATTGATATTTCTAAAATTGGATAGGGTTTGAAGGATGCATCTCAAGTTTGGATTTGTCTTCCTCTTTTATCTCCTTCCTCCTTTGATTGAATCTTTGTAGGACTTGAGGTATGGATTGAATTTCTTGGTTGATTAATGTATTTGATCAAATATGGATCTAATTATATGTTCTCATGATGTATTATATCTTTACTTTCCATTCCTAGATTTATTTAAAAAATTTGAGTTCTTTTTTTGTGAATGTTGCCATGTGTTTTCCTAGGGTTTTTAGCAACCCATTTTTGGAGATCTATTATTCAAATAAACTAAATTGAATCTAGGGTTTTTATTTCTTGGTGATATCAAAGGTAAATTGTGAGATATAAAATGGGTATCATTCAGATTTCCTTCCTAATGTCGAATTGATTCCCTATTATGTACAGTTTTTTGGAATAGTTATGTCCATTCTTTGTTCTGATTTTCAGTCAAATTTCTATTAATGGTACAGACTGGTATGGTCTTTTTTAGGTCTAAAATTTATATGAAAATAGGTATATATCTTATCTTTAATATTCCATTAGTTTGGTATATTTTTGTTATGTTTTGTGGAAGATACAACCATTTTAGTGAAGGCATGTCTAAACCTTAACTAGGGTTTTTTGTTTTAAAACATAAGCCATAACTTTATTTCCACCGTTCTATCTTCATAAAAAATAAATTGAGAATCTATAATTATGTTACCTAAATATCCATCAAAAATATTGGACTTATTAGTTTTTTTTGGTAGATATGGGTGACTGTTCTATGATTACTATTCTTTGCATTTAATCCTTGCTTGAAATAGACCAGTTTAAGAAGGTTACCAAGTTTTAGGGTTTTGTATGGTTACCAGAGGCTATTAGGATTTTTTTGGTTCATTGGATCTATGTGTAATATTAATATGTTTATAACATCACTTTTATGTCTTCTTATATGTTTGGAACATTCTGAATGTCATATTAGGGTTTAGGGTTGTCCAGTGGACTAGGGACAACGTATGTTTTCCTAAACTCAATAAAATTTTGTTATGGCATTGATATAAATTCTTGTATACTAAATAATGGATCTATTATGTTCTTATGATTCTTTTATTTAGGTTAGGGA
>MU225900.1:1938451-1956099 GCA_018584345.1 Thuja plicata | reverse complement strand
CTCAAACCCCAACCTAACCTATCTCAACCACTTCTACCCTGGGTTCTAACCCTTCTCAACCCATTCACCCATGCTAATCTAATTCTAATCCTAAATTCTTCTCTAACCCACCTCCTAATGTTGTCACGTTCCATTAAGGAGTACTTAACAAATCAACCCTCTCAAGAAAGTCCACTTTCTCAAGCTGGACTTTCTTAAAGTCCATTTTCTCAAGCCTTCCTCCCTTGCCTCTTTAAGGCTTTCATTAATGCCTTCATTAATATGAAGACCTTAAGCCTATGTCTCTCCCATGCCTTATTAATTCCTTGGGCATTAATGGCTCTTACATATTCATTTGAGTCTCCTAATTCATAAATGAACCTTGTCCCCCATCTCTCTCTCCCATTCTTCTATAAATAGAAGCCTATTTTGAGAGAAAATGAGCCTTCACATTTAGATCAAAATTACATTGTTATGCTGTTAGATTCATCCTAGATTTACATTTCACTTAATTTCTCATGCTAGTTCATTGTTTTAGTTTCATCTTTTAAAGCTAGATTACATACTTTTTTAATCTTTTTAGCTTAAATTTGAATTAAATCCTTCATGCTAGAATAGTATTGGTCACTGATTTATAGCATATTCTGAGGGCTAGTATGTTATGAATTACACTCTTTCTAGTTAGAAGGAAATATGCCTATATTAGTGGTTTTGAAAATTTTATCTAACCATTTGGACTAATGCAATGACCTATTGAGTGTTTGTGTTGTTTTCATCAGGTACCCAAATACACATGCACAATTATATCATAGAATTTTTTGGCATGGAGGAAATAATATAGGAGATTGATGAAGAGGGTGACTTTTTGGTTGATTTTGACACCATTTTCTCATCCATTGATATTGATTCATCATCTCCTATCTAAAAGAATCATGAGTTATGACAACAACTTTTAGAGATTTTCCTACCATCATCCATACCATCAGAGCCAACCCTTGTTGGATAGAAACATGGAAAGGTCATAAAACAAAACAATGAGTTCAATACCGGTTGCTTGAACTTGACACTTTTGAGGGGATGCCCCATTAGACATCTATCTCTACAAGAGATATCCAAGTTTCCCCTAGTCATGCTTTCTTTTAAGCATGAAGGTGAGTATCAAGAGGGAAAGTTCATCTTTCTCAAAGAGACACTATCCATTTTTTGGGAAACTTATTTTTTCTTGGCATTAGGAAGGCATTCATGTTGGAGATTTGCTTCTGTGCAAATTGTTGATTGTATGTTTGTCATTGATGACAACATATATATACACAATAGTGTTCTAAATGAAATTATCAGTATAGATGTTTTGGAGCCTTGCATATTTATTTCCATTGGTGTACACATGTTCTAGTTGCTATGTGCATCCACACAGATTCAGATATGTAGTTTCAGTGGAGATATGTTAATCTATTTTGACAGTTACAGTATCTGAAGATTATTTGTGAAGAACCGATGTAATTACATTATTTCTTGAGTTGCACCTATCTTTAGGATATATGTGTTTAGATTCATGTTTATTAATGGTTTAATGATGATTATCCAAAGGCGCTAAATGTGTTCTAACTAAAGTGTGATTTTTGAGTTAATTTGGTAGAGCCAACTATGTGAAGTGATGTGTCTATTCAGTTTGAGTTGTGTAGTTCTAATCAGGTTGCATCCTTGACTTGGCCAACTAAATAATTATTGAAGGGACTCCTAAAGCTGAATAAGATCACATATTTTGGGTAAGATACTTATAGTATCTCATTTGATGAATGCTAAGTGTGAATGATAAGAGAAGAGAAAGAAAAAGTACAGAACACAATGTCTATTGTTTTGGGATAGTAAAGACATTTCATTCATCAATTAAAGACCTATGTGAAGAAGAAGTGAAAGCATACAATACACTAGAACTGATCAAGATAGAAAGTCTACTCAAACAATTCAATTATCAGATATAATGCATATCTATTTTACTGAAGGTTGTAGCCTTCATCAATTTAGCAGTGAGCTTTTTGGACAATGAGTCCTCACCCTTAATAGGATTATTTGTAAAAGACTCCCAATAGGGTCAAACCTTTAACCAGGTCACTGTACTTATTGCATTGTAAAGAAAAACTCCTAACAGGGTTGCAAGATCTTCTAACAAGGATAATTATACTCAAGTATAGTTCTTTGTGGGTGCTATATCCCACTGGGGTTTTTACCTATTTGGTTTCCCCGTAACCAAAATTGTTGTGTTCTATCTTGTCTTATCTGAATGTGTTAATGCTTAATGTTATTCTGTAATTAATTAGAGAGAATAATTAAACTAGATGATAACTGATTCACCCCCCTCTCAATTATCCCTTGGGACTATTCCAACAATTGGAATCAGAGCCAAGTGCCTTGGAGAGAAATCCTAACAACTTAAGGTAGATCAAATGGCGTACTTCAGGAAAGAGAGTCCTAAGTTTTATGGAGAGAACTATCTTGACTGGAAGAACAAAATGATAACACGTCTTCAGTGCATTGGATTTAACATCTATGAGATTTCCACTCATGCAATTGATGTTCCCACCTTGAAAGACCTTGCAAAAGAAGACTCTACAATTAAGCAAAAGGAATATTCACTCAAAAAGCAATTTCCAAGGAGGCCCTAATCAGTTCCCTATCTGACTGTGAATTCTAAGATCAAAAAGGTAGAAAAAGAATATTCAATCTGGAAATACTTAGAAGATATGTTTGAAGGAGACATTAAAGAAAAGAATGCGCGCAAAAAGACATGGAAGAAAAGATACAATAATTTAGAGATGCTACCTAAAGAGAACATCAGAGCTTATAATCAAAGGATTAATGAAGCAGTATCAGGTATCAGGAACAATGGTGGAGAAATTTCAGAGGATGATATAATGGACAAACTGATGACCACATTGATAGTAGATTATGAAAGAAAGATTAACATCTTGGATGAAACCATGCAATTCTCAAAGGAATTCAAAAGAGAAACCCTGATAAGAAAAATATCTGCATTTGAGATATCAAGATTGAAGATAGAACCTAAAATGGAAAAAATCTTCAAAGCCTCAGTCCATGGTAAGAAATCTTTAAGAAGCTCTAATAATAATGAGAAGGAAGAAGTTGATACTGAACTAGAAGAAATCATTTCTATGATTGCTAAGAAGGAAAGAAAAGGTAAAGGAAAATATGAAGGACAACTACCATTCAAATGTTTCTCATGAAACAAAGTTGGCCACTTTGCATCCAAGAGTCCTACAAGAGTCAAGAAGTTCAGATCAAATTATAAGCCCAAATACACAAAGAAATGCTATCATGCTGAAGATGGTGTAACTGATGATGATTTAGGAGAAGATGAAATTGGATTTGTTGTTGTTAAAGACATTGATAAAATACTTGAGGAGATGGACATTGAAGATGAAAAAGAAGCACAGGAGTTAGCATTAGTTTCCAAAGCAGACATCAGAACAGACTAGATCATAGACAACGGGTGTTCACATCACATGATAGGTGATAAAGATATATTTGTACATCTAGCTAATTAAAAAGGTGGCATGGTTAGATTTGTAGATAACACTCCCAAACCTATCATAGGAAGAGGATCTATCACCTTAGATGGAAAGAAAAAGATAGATGATGTTCTTTATGTTGATGGTTTGCATCATAACCTACTAAGTGTTGGAAAACTGTTAAATAAAGGATATCAGTTGGAATTCAAGAACAATAGATGTATTATCAACAACAAATATGGAGACATGATTGCATCAGGCTCAAAGACCAAAGGTAATTTCTTTCAGCTCAACTCTGAAGTAAGTTGTTTTGTTGCAAAAGTGGATGATAGTTGGCTATGGCACAAGAGACTTTGTCATATCAATTTTGAAAACATAGTAAAGAGAAGCAATGTAAAGGTAGTAAGAGACCTTCCAAGTATTGCAAGACTAATTGATACTATGTACAGGGGATGTGTGATGGGGAAGAATGTGAGGACCTCATTCAGGAGTAAACAGAACTCTGCAGAGAACAAATTAGATCTAATACATACAGACCTATGTAGACCTACTCAAACAAGATCATACTATGGAGAAAGGTATTTTATTTTGTTTTTTGATGATTTCTCAAGAATGATGTGGGTTGCATTCTTAAAAGACAAATATGAAGCTTTTGAGAAGTTCAAAGTATTCAAATCTAAGGTTGAAAATGAATCTGGATTGAAGATAAAATGTCTGAGATCAGATAGAAGAGGAGAATTCACCTTTGACCAGTTTTATGATTACTACAAAGAACATGGAATAAAAAGAAAGTTAAGTGCACCTAGAACCCCTCAGAAAAATGGGATTGTAGAAAGAAGGAATAGGATAATACTTGACACAGCGTGGACTATCATGATAGAAGGAAAGGTTTCCCATACCTATTGGAGAGATGCAGTCAATACAACAATCTATACTATCAATAGAATCCATTTAAGGCCAGGCATAGACAAGACACCTTATGAACTTTTGTTTGGTAATGTACCTACTATAAAATACTTTAGAATCTTTGGAAGAAAGTGCTACATCAAGAGAGATGAGAGTCTTGGCAAGTTTGATGCTAGAAGTGATGAAGGTATTTTTCTTTTGTTACTCTACTAAAATCAAAGCCTATAGATGTTTTAATCTAAGATTGAAGAAGATAATTGAAAGTACTCATGTAAATATTGATGAGAGGTTTATGATTCAATAAAGATACTATGAATGTGCTCCCATGATTGAAGATGAACCCATACCTATCATTAAGGACATAGTTATTGAAGAAATGTTTGACTGTATTGATGTTTCATGCAACAATCCTCAACCAAGTCAAGAAGAATCACAAATTATAGATGAGAGTGTCACTCCTAAAAACTCAAAATATACATCCAGATACCACTCTAAGGAAGAAATCATTGGAGATCAGAGCGCTAAATTCTTGACAAGATCCAGAGAAAAAGGTTCAACCATTGATGAAGAGGTATGCTTACTTTCTCAGATTGAACCCTTAAGTGTTGAAGATGTGTGCAATGATTCAAATTGGAAAAGTGCTATGCAAGAAGAATTGGATCAGATAATCAATAATGACACATGGGAATCGGTCCCTAGACCTTGTGACAAGAATGTGATTGGAGCAAAGTGGATATTCAAGAATAAGATGAATGACTAAGGTACAATGGTAAGAAACAAAGCAAGAATGGTATGTAAAGGATATGCACAGAGAGAAGGAATAGACTACACTGATATATTTTCCCCTATGAGAAAACTTTAAAGTATATCAAATGGATGTCAAGTCAGCTTTTCTGAACAGTGACTTGAAGGGAGAAGTTTACATAGAACAACCTGAAGGATTTAATCTATCAGACAAACTAGACATGGTATGTAGACTAAAGAAAGAAATTTATGGACTTAAATAGGCCCCAAGATCATGGTATGAGAGACTTGATGGTTACTTAACAAAGATAAGATTCAGAAAAGGAGCATCAGATAGTAACTTATTCATAAGAGAGACAGATGAGAGATTACTACTTGTTATTTTTGTTGATGACATTATCTTTGGAGGTAATGACAAGCTTAGTGCAGAATTTGCAAAAGAGATGCAAAGTGAGTTTGAAATGAGCATGATTGGACCTATCAAATATTTTTTGTAATTGAATGTAAAACAAACAGACAAACGCATATTCATAAATCAGTCTAAGTATGTGAAGGAGATATTGAAAACTTTTAAAATGGAAGACTGCAAACTAGTAATCACCCCCATGATAACAAGAAGTAAGCTTTCTAAAGATGATGATTCCAAAGTAGTTGACAAGACACTATACAATTCTATGATTGGAAAACTCATATATCTTACTCAATCTAGACCATATATTTCCAATGTAGTTGGTATTATTGGAAGATTTGCCGCTGAACCTAAACAAAATCACCTAATGGCAATAAAAAGAATATTTAGATACTTAAAAGGGACTATAGACTATGGTTTATGGTATCCTAACTCAAAGAATATACAACTTCATGTGTATACAGATGCAAATTGGGTAGGTTGTGTTGATGATAGGAAGAGTACGTCATGAGGAGCAGTATTTCTTTGAGATAGGTTGGTTACTTTGACAAGCAAGAAGTAGAACTGTGTCTCTCAGTCGACAGTAGAAGTTGAGTATGTTGCAGCAACACTAAATTGTTCAACAATGGTTTGGATCAAAAAGATGATTAAATACTTTGGTATTCAGATTGATTATCCTATTTTTATTCACTGTGATAACACTAGCACTATCAATATGTCAAAGAACCCTATGATGCACGCAAAGACAAAACACATTGAGATCAAATATCACTTTCTAAGAGAAAAATTTGCAAACAGAGAAGTAAAGTTGGATTATGTGAGCACTAAAGAATAGTTAGTAGATATTTTTACAAAGCCTTTATCAAAAGATACTTTTGAGTATCTCAGGGAGAAGCTGTGAGTAATCCCCTTTCCTGATTCTGATTAGAATTTGCAGAAAAGAACATCAGTCCTTGGTGACTGATGAATGGTTGACTACTCTACTTCTGGAGTAGTGTCTGTGCTTGTTTGTGTTTGGCACCCTTTTCCATTGATGTCAAAGGGGGAGTATATAGTAAGGGGGAGAATATACTTTGGGGGAGTATATAGTCATGAAAATAAAAATACAGTCAGGGAGCTGTAGCAGTAAAGAGAAACCCTTGATGAGGATATTGAGAATATTGTAAAAATAAAGGAATCACTTTTGGATTGATCATTTTTTTAATCATATGTAGCCATCAATGTGAAAGGGGGAGATTGTTGGAGATTTGCTTCTGTGAAAATTATTGATTGTATGTTTGTCATTGATGAAAACATATATATACAATGGTGTTCTATATGCAATTATCAGTATAGATGTTTTGGAGCCTTGCGTATTTATTTACATGGTGTACACATGTTTTGGTTTCTATGTGCATCCACGCAGATTCAGATATGCAGTTTGAGTGGAGTTATGTTAATCTGTCTTGACAGTTACAGTGTTTGAAGATTATCTGTGAAGAGCCAACGTAATTACATTATTTCTTGAGTTGCGCCTATCTTTAGGATATGCATGTTTGTATTCATTTTTAGTAATGGATTAGTGATTATTATCTAAAGGCGCTAAACATGTTCTAACTGAAGTGTGATTTTTGAGTTAATTTGGTAGAGCTGACTATGTGAAGCGACGTGTCTATTTAGTTTGAGTTGTGTGGTTCTAATCAGGTTGCATGCTTGATTTGGCCAATTAAAGAAGTATTAAAGTAACTCCTAAAGCCGACTAAGATCACATATTTTGGGGAAGATACTTATAGTAGTTCATTTGATGAACGCTAAGTGTGAATGATAAGAGAAGAGATAGAAAAAGTATAGAATAGAATGTCTGTTGTTTTGGGATAGTAAAGACATTTCATTCATCAAGATAAGATCTATGTGAAGAAGAAGTGAAAGCATACAATACACTGGAACTAATCAAGATAACAGGTCTACTCAAACAGTTCAATTATCAGATATAATGCATATCTATTTTACTGAAGGTTGCAGCCTTCATTATTTTAGTAGTGAGATTTTTGGATAGTGAGTCCTCACCCCTAACAAGGTTATTTGTAACAGACTCCTAACAAGGTTAGACCTTTAACCAGGTCAATGCACTTATTGCATTGTAAAGAACAAATCCTAATAGGGTTACAAGATCTTCTAACATGGATAATTATACTCAAGTATAGTTATTTGTGGGTGCTAATTCCCACTGGGGTTTTTACCTATTTGGTTTCCCTGTAACCAAAATTGTTGTGTTTTATCTTGTGTTATCTAAATGTGTTAATGCTTAATGTTATTATGTAATTAATTGGAGAAAAGAATTAAACTAGCTGATAACTGATTCACCCCCTTCTCTTAGTTATCCCTTTGGACTATTCCAACAATTCCATCATTTTTTGGCATGTCTATAAATTTTAGCTTCTAGGATGTTTGTCCAAATGTATGGATAAAATTGAAAGCTAGTTAGGAAGGGTAACTACTTTAACAGGCTAGTCTATGTCTTTTTTTAATTTCATTTGCATGTAAATCTCTCTACATAGTATGTTATATTTTTTCTTGTTTTCAAGAAGTGTTGTTGCACATGTTGCATTCTCCTTAAGGGAATGCATATTTTATTTTCCAATTTTCTTCCAAGTGCATGCTTGCATAGGTTAGTTTTGTCTTCTATTGTTTTTGAGGCAGGTATTTTTATTGTGGCTCCCATTTTCATGACTCTATGTCCAATGGACAAGGATATAGACTATAAAATCATTTATTTTATGGTTCTTTCTCAGTAGGCTAAGATACCCTGAGTCAACAAAATATGTAGATGTTATTAGGATAGAATTTATCTAGAGTAATCTATAGGAGATCTAAGGCAATGCAGAAGTAAAGGAATGAGAAAAATAAAATAAAAAATCAACTTTTTCAATATTTTCTATGTTGAAAAAATGTGCATTTTCTAAAGCCTTCAGAGAAAAATCCAGGGTCAAAATTTTCATTTGTCCCTTAACATGATTTTTCCAAGGCATGTGTTAAGGGTCTAAAACAAGATCCCTTGAAGATCTTTCCAATGGTGTATGTTTTTCTAAATTTTGAGCAACGAACAAAAATTTATGGGCTCGTGAAGTTGGGATAACCAAATGTCAAAATGGCATGATATTTTCCATATCCACAAGTTGATTTTACTTTCAAGGGAACTCACTATAGAGATTATCATGTGTTACCACCCCAGAGATTCTAGACGTTCTAAAGGAAAGTGCATTCAAAATCCTGCCACATGTCTGCATCGTGTGCCCTTGGCCCAATTTCAAGAAAAGAGAGTTACAAGAGCTCATGTCCATGTGATACGTGTCCAATCTATATTTTTATTGGTAGATGAACTTGTGGGGCCCATTTCCTTCAAGGAAAATGTCACTTTTTTATCTAGCACTGAATCCCGATCTAAATTTGATTTGAAAATGAAGTTTTTACATGTGCCAAATGTGATCGATCATGGTGAGGGAGTTAAAAAATTTATAGGTGGTGCCGATCTTGTTCAATTCAAAGGAGATAATGATGTAGACATTGGTGTGCCAAGATAGTTGTAACAACTTCCATGATGATGCTTCCACATGGCACAAATGTGTTGATGGGACTTTGTGACTGGCTCCGCCAACAGAGATAAGTTGTCACTGAGTATCAGGGTACATGCCAACTCCACCTAAAGAGTTTTACCAAAGAATTAATTCTCCTAGCCTCCAAGAACTTGGTAGTCAGGTCTCGACGATGTGGGGGTGCTAAGTTGGGCAGGTCACTATTGTTTGAGGGGATAGCTGGTTTTTACTCATCAATTCCAGGGATTGCAAAAGGGGTTGAGGTTTCCTACAACCATTCTTAGATTAACCAAAGAAATCTCAAAAGATAGATAAGAGTTAAAGTAAGTTTCTACTTATAGTCATGCAATATGTATTCAAACATCAATAATACTCTAATGTGAGAAAACTACACTAAATACCAGATACACAAGAAATAAAAAATTCATATATAGTTAGTAGAAAAGGGAAGTAAGATCATATAACTAAATTGCAAAGCACTGGAGAAAAAGACATAGGAAAAAATACAGCACAAAAGATATTCGCTAACTTTGGAGATCAGAGAAACACATAACACATGGCCACAAGTTGTTCTTCCTTCTTTCATTAACTTGAAATGGTTCCAGCATCACTGGAGAGTACATTCAACACTCCAAGGGAGCATTAAGCTATAGATCAAAAGTAAATTGCTAATGGTTATTTTCTATTTCTATTTGGATAGTGAAATAATAAATTTCACTGACCCTTGTTAAGGCACCAGTCTTGTTATTTATAGACAAGATTGACCTGATCTAACTGTACACTTGCTAATAAAATATAATATCCATGGCCGGTACTAACTACACCACTTATAATCATCTTAGGATGTGTAAATCTCTAACAAGATAGAAGAAGAAGAAAGGGGATAAATCTAGAAGAATCAGCCTAGAGAAGAGGGTCACGGTGCCTATAGAAGAAATCTTCCTATTTTGGTAACTTAGGCCATATGCCTCATCAATTCTAATTTTGGCTCCCTATCTTTGAGGTGTGTCAGGTAGTAAATGTAGGAGTGGCTCCTTAGGAGAATAAGAAGATGTCTATCAGAACCATCCCCATCTATCTAGTCACCTGCACTCTGGCAAACCTTGACACAGGTCACTGCAGAAAGAATACAAAACTGGGACCCATAATTCCAGAGTCCAGGAGCTTACACTCAAAGAATAACAAATATTCAAAAAATTTCCCTTCTGGTGGAAACATCCAAAGACTGAAAACTTTACTATTCTTTACATTTCTGGAATATCTCCAAAATCTAGAGAATTCCCTCTTCATCTATCTCCTTTATACAGTTTTGGCATTCATTGGCTTCCTCCAACTTATCGGCCAAATCTTTGACACCTTCTTTGAATTCTACATCCATCTTCGCTACATCGTGATCCTAGAGCACCATTCAGGTGAGACGTGACATTTTTGCTCCATCAAAATATTTAGGAGTTTGGAACCGCGACTCCATTATTTCATCAAATTTTCTCACAACAAAATCCACCGGAGCACATGTCTTGGTGCTAAAGGGATCAACTGTCCAAACCCTTGTAACAAATGTCACATATGAATTTAAAGAATTATAAATTTATGGGAATTTACCCTTTAGGGCTGCTACCAGTTGCTTGCTCATCTCAACTTTAAGACCAAGTCTAGAGTGTTGGGTCCAGAGGTACCCAAAATCTTCTTCCCCCAAATTTCTCATCTCCGTGACGACGTCTTCTCTGAAGTTCATTATTTCTTCTAATTCACTCCTCCATTCCTCATATTTTTCTATCTCCCCCTTCCACTCAAAAATAGTGTTGTTCACTTCACCCAATATGTTACTGGCCTAGTGGAGGTCTGGGAGTGTGGCTGTCAGGAAACACCCTACTACTCCTATCTTCTCAATCACCCAGTCATATACTGCCTGCGCTTTCTTTTCCATTATTCTCAGCATGTATATGTCACCCTATGGAAGTAGCGTTCTAGATGCGGAAGCCTCTGGAAGAATCCCAGCCAATGGCTGCATCAATTATGTGAGAAGCCTGAGGAGATTGTCATTTGTTTCCTTTGCCTCTTTTAGCTTCTGCGTCTGCTTGTCATATTGGGCCTCAATTTCTCGGCTGGCTTCTCTGAACATGTCTAATTCTCCCTATTTATCTATCCTCCCTAGAGGTACCTCTTTGATTGTGTAATCTTCAGCCCTTAATACTACTCTTCTACATCTGGGGGAGGTTTCAAGACCACTGCGATGGTATTTCCTCCCAGACTGGTCCGAAGGGTACGAAGGGTCCAAGTCTTCTTATGCTTCTAGGCCTCTTGGCTCTAGGCCATCATCTTGGCCAGAGAGAGCGGGACTCTCACTATCATTGGGGCCTTTCTCTTCTTTGATTCCACCAGCCATTATGGTGGTAGGGGCGGTCTTACTACAAATTCCTAGACACTTGGGTCCTCTTTGGGAGTCTGTTATGCTTCCCCGACATCTATAGTCTCTATGGACTCTTTTTCTTTATCGTCGAGGTTTCCCACTTCTCCCACATCTGTGGCATCTATCTCCATACTCCCAGGGTTCTCCCCCACATCTTGCTACTACTAATTTTCTTCGGCATTCTCTACCAAGACATTCTCCTCCGAGGGACTATTTTCTAGAGGGGGCGAAGGCATCTGACCCTGATCTGACTATTGTGCTACATAGACCACCTTGTTGAATGTCGCATTCTTGGCTACTTGATCACCCAGGGTGTGTAGAGGCATTTGGAGCATGATGACTAGGCGTATGGTTTTTCTTGAGGGTCTAGTTTCCCAAGCCATAGTTGGTTGCTCATCTTGTGTCTGCCTTCCTTCTGTCTCGGTCCCCAGGATAGGTGTTTCTTCCACACTTGGTGTGCTCTCTTGGTCTTTCTCCTGAGCTTCTTCTTCTGGGGAAACTTCATTTTCTTTCCTTTCCCCCTCCCTGGGGACATTTTTTACCTCCTATGTGGTAATCTCTTTTACCTCCCTCTCTACATCTTCCTGAAGACTCACAAGGTCATTGGTCTGGAAGATTTCATCAAAACTATCATTGGGAGGGGAATCCTCTGAATGATCTTCTTCTTTGGGGGAGGAAGGGATAAGCTCCACAGGAATATTTCCCAATGTTCTAGGGCTTGCATCTATGCTCGGTGGAGGATTATCTACCCTTGGTTTCTTCCTCCTTGTTTACGGTGGGACCCCGACATCTAGAATAGTTGCACCCTCATCCTCTGTCTCCACCACCCAGCTCATAATTGTTGCAAGTGAAGGGGAGCCTGCAGGAAGGGTAGATCCCACTGGAGTGATTGGGAGACCAAGATAAATCCATGCGCTAATTGTTTCACCCAGTTTTCAAGATGAATCAAGTTGGGCATGAATTTGTTCTATTATGGGGGCTAGAATTGAGGATAGGATCTAGGTCAGGGCACTCTCTTTTTATTTCCCCTTATCCCTGCCATGTCCAATCATTCCAGAGATGGAAGAGGATCCCCATAAAACTAGGCCATCTCAAAGGGTGCTCTTTCTCCAAACCCATGAAAAATACTCATGACTCTGCCTTATCACTTCATTGGTGATTTCCTCAATTGTCAAAACTTTCAGGGTGTCCCAATCCACTAGAGGGAGAGCCATCTTGTCGATCCCCTTTGATTTGTACTCTAGGTCCTCCATGGGCCCAGTATCTAAGAAGTACTTTGGGAAGGTCTAGAGATCTAGGTGCTTCATCATTCCCTTGGTCATCCTCTCATAATGTCGACTTTGGACATCAAAGTTGTCTTGGCAATCTGCCCAAAAATTCTCAATGTGAGGCTCATGAGGTGCTAATGCCCGGGGTAAGGTCATATTTATTTTTCCCAGTGGTTCAAAATTGACCCGTGCCAATTAGAGCTCTGCTAGCCCCAGACTCTTTAATTCAGTATCAACTTCTTTGGTCATTGCAAGGCTGCAAGTATAATTCCTACAAGTGATTGGGAAGGGGATGGTGGTAACCTTTTTGACCCCATAAAATGTATGGACCTCCAAAATTTGTCTGCATTACTCCATCAAAATAATCCTATCCCCACAATGCTTGGGCAATAGGTAGGGATTGCCGGAGAACCCGGTCACTTGAATATAAGAATGTTGTTGAAATTGAATAAAATAATGGTCGTATGAACTCACCAAGGCAATGGCCTCCTTTGACATTTGGTAATCGACATCCTAAGTGGGTATCAAAATATTGTAGTTGTAAACAAAAGTGTCATTTACCCAAAAAAAATTGGGGAAGCTGGCCTCCCATTGAGTCTGGGGGAAATGATCCCATGGAGCACTCTAGTTGGGTCCTATCCCAAGGATGCCCACTATCTGTACATCCCAAATTCCAGGTCTCTATTGTGCTAGTTCCCACAAAACATATGAAGTCATGTGGAAATTTGATGCTTTCTGACCTTTTTTAATTGGAATTCCACATGGTTGGAAATAATGGTTTCCCAATCAAATTTTGCCCATCGGTGGAGATGTCACACTGAAAAATCTTTGGCATGCGATTCCCCAAAGACCTGGCATAAAAATATTATCCCCACTTAGATGCTTTCCTTGAAGTCTATGTGGGGTATCTCCAACTTCATCTTCTTGTAATCTTTCTTTTGCATCTTCAGGGAGTGGGTGTTGAGGTGTTGTCAGGCCGCCTGTTGGACTTTGTCAAATTCTTGCAGTGACACGGCCTATGAGATGACAATAGAACTAGAGAACTTGGGGAATCCCAGACCCGAAGAAAAACTAGTAGACTTGAGAGACACGAGGGGTGTTGGGTAGCCCATTGGAAGGGAAGCAACAAGTATAATGGTGCAGGAGCACCTAGGCTAGCCTCCATGGTTAGTAAGTTTTGGGCTTGTGCTTGACTATAGAAAAGTCAAGAATTTAGATTATTTTATTTCCTAACCTTAGAAGGTCTCTTTCAATGTAGGCTAAGTTAATTAGTCATTAGGACTAAGGTCACATCAATAGCCATTGTTTGTTGTTATTTCAATTTCTTAGGCTTAGGTGTTAGTTGATGGATTGGAGTCTTGAATGTGTCCTAATCTCTTTAATGAGGACATAGAGATGCCATAGGGTATTTAATGATCTTGGATCCTTGAAATAGTGAGGATAGAGGTCCCAAAATGTAGGAAGGATGCATATTTGAAAATATGCCAAAAGTTGTTATTTTGTTGTCATGACAACATTTGCAATAATGGTAAATGTTGCATGCAATGTTGTTGCATTGGATTCCCCTTGAATCTAGGAGTGGGAATCGACCAACAAGGTCCTACAATGGTGGAAAGAGGAATCTAGTGTATGGGAGACTTGAATCTAGAGGTCATTCATTGATTGTAAGGGGAAGAAAGTGAATACAATCTACAATTTTAGTATTTTCCAGAATTCCTGAGCATTTTCCTTATGATAGTCATACTTTTTTGATCTAACACTAGAATCTAATGCTTGTTTAGTGTTCTTAGGAGTATTTGGAATGTTTCTTATTCAGTAACCAATTTGATTTGAGTAGATCTAAGTGTTGGTTTGTGGTGTTTTAGTTTAGGGAGTCCATTATTAGCTTGTGTTGAGTAGTCTAGAGATTCATGGCTCCCCAATGAAATCTAACCATGGATAATAATCCATATTAGATGTAAATGGAAGAGGAGTCATTAGTGTATATATTTTTAGGAGTTAGGAGTCTGGAAATTATGAGGAACTATTTTATATGCTAGGCCCTAGGCGAGTTTGTGAAGCCCGGTTAGAGGTCTAGAGGTAGAAAAAGTGATGAAACATTGCATGGAGGTACAGATTTGTATGAGGGAAGGAGTTTTTAATGAAGGTAAACATCATATCTATCCATTCTAGGAAGATAGAAGTCCTACCAATCATTTAGGATTTGGGTTGAGAAAGTTTTCTATCAAAATCACAGTTCAGTCCTAAAAATTAGGCCTATTAGGTTTCTTGTCCTTGGTTGTAGGAAACCCCTATATGTTCACTTTTAGACCCAAATTCATCATGAAAGATTTAAAAATTCCAAAATGGTATCTTAATTAAGTCTCATATTTGCAAGTTGTTTGGAAATGTTTTTCTAAAAATGGAAAAAGGTGACTGGTAAAGGCTACAAGGGAAGGCCTAAATTTAAGGACTCCAAAGTGTGAAAAGTGGAACCTGATAGAAATATGTTTGAAGATCCTTCAAAAATGGATCAAATGAGTGGTGTTATGCATTTTTACATGTGGATGGCCACCCCTACAATGTTGGAGTATGTTTATGGAGATTTGGTACTTAGAGTCTTCTAATTGAGAGTGGGAAAGTGAACTAAAATCAAGGTGTGACTCTAGTAACAGAGTTTGACTAGGTCTTAGTTAATTATCTAAGCCTATTAGAAGATCCTATAGAAGAATAGGATACTAGGAGGAAAGAGAAGTCTCTTGGAGGGAGTGGAAACTAGCCTTAGAGTTATCATACACCATATTGGTATCAGAGCTTGATTAAAGATCAGGCTTGTGGTGGATGTTGCAGCCTACTGAATCAGTGGGAGAGAATAAACCTAGAGGATCAGTAAAAGCCAAATTCATGGTGACTAATGTTGAGTTATCCAAAAATTTGGATGATAAAGAAGAAGACAATAGATTGTTGAGAGAAAGGTTGTCTCAAAAGGAGAAACTCTTGGGAGAAGTCCAAGACAAAGCTAAGAAGATGAAAGACAAGATAGATCAGAAAGAAGAAGAAGAAACAAGGGCAAAGGGAGTGTATATAGAAAAGGAAGCTCCAACCCTTGACCCTGTCAGTGATCAAGAACCCTTCCTAAAGGCATTGAAGGATTTAAGTGGCAAATATTTGGAGGGTGTACTACTATTCAATGGACAAATGGATCCAGATTTAGTTGTAGATTGGATAGACAGCATAGAGAATCATTTTGAATGTGATGGTATAACAAAGGCCCAAAAGGTAAGTGTGTACAAGTCAAGGTTGAGAGGACCATCTCTCACATGTTGGAAGTTTGTTCAAACTGAAAGGGAGAAAGAAGGAAAGAGTCCTATACTCTCATGGAAAGGAATGGTAACTAAGCTCCAACAAACTTATTTTCCTAATGATTATGAAGTTCAGTTTCATAGAAGGAGACACAATCTTAGACAAAAAGATTTGGATGTCCGAGCATACACTGAAGAGTTCCAAAAATTGTTCTTAAGGTCACAAGTGGTTGAAGATGAAAGTATCAAGTTAGCTAGGTATATGAATGGACTCAAATGGTCTATTCAAGAAGACATGAGTCTTGTGAGCTTCAAAAAAATCTTCCAATGCTATCAAATGGCCTTGAAGATAGAGGAGAAAGGCAAAATAAAACAAGAGCAAAGTTCCAAAACTAGAGGTAGAGGGAGAGATAATAGAGGATCAAGAGGTGGCTATGGTGGAAGGATTTCTGAATCAAGAACACAAGGAGAAGTAAAATATAGTGAGAAACAAGAAGGAAGCTCTAGTAGAGGTGGTAGAGGAAGGAACTCAAGTTTCAGAGGTAGAAGTGGCGAACAAGGAGGAAGAGGCAACTATTTTGCCAATATGAAGTGTTATCATTGCAACCAAATGGGTCACCCTACCTATAGATGCCCAGAGAAAAGTGGTTCATCATGAGGAGGTGATAAGAGGGATAATTTGGTCCAAGATGAGTCTAATGCTAATGATAAATATGTTGAAGTTACACTGAATTCAGAGGAAGGAGAAAACCTCATGATGAGGAGAACTCTAATCAAGGAACCGGTGAAGGAAGAGCCAATTCAAAGAAGATCCTTGTTTAGGATCAAATGCAAGATGATGAACAAGGTATGTAGAGTCATCATTGACTCTAGTTCTACTGACAACATTGCGTTAGAGGAGGCTGTTAGCAAGTTAAATATGACAAGGATACCCCACACTAGTCCTTACAAGGTCACTTGGCTCAATAAGGGACGACATGTCTTGGTAAATGAACAAGCTTGGGTGGAGTTCTCCATAGGAAGGTATAAAGAAAAATTCTTGTGTGATGTGCTGCCTATGGATGCATGTCACTTGGTCCTAGATAGGCCATGGAAATTTTACCATCAAGCTATCCATGATGGAGTGAAGAAATCTTATGTTTTTAAGAAGGACAATGTGACTTTCAGAATCTAGTCACTCTTAGAAGATACAAAAGTGAGGACAGCAGGTCCTAATGTCCTTATGGTTGGTGAAAAGGAGTTCTTGGATGCCCTAAAAGAAGGGGAAGAGGTTGGTTTTTCTCTAGTGTTGAATCCTAAGGAAGAGGAAGACAAAATAGTAAGAAGGGCAGATCTGCCACAAGAGATACAAGAAATGTTGCAGAAATATAAAGGTATTGTAAGTGATGGACTACCATAAACCTTACCCCCTATAAGACCCATAAGCCATAAGATTGACCTTATTCCTAGAGCTACCCTACCCAATAAGGTAGCCTACAAGATGACACCTCAACAGAATGAGGAGATAGCTAGGCAAATTCAAGAGTTACTAGAACAAGGCCTTATAAGGAAG
>MU225900.1:1900245-1938401 GCA_018584345.1 Thuja plicata | reverse complement strand
ATAGCTAGGCAAATTCAAGAGTTACTAGAACAAGGCCTTATAAGGAAGAGTATTAGTCCTTGTGTTGTACCCACAGTCCTAGCCCCTAAGAAAGGAGGTACTTGGAGATTGTGTACTGACTCTAGAGACATAAATAGGATCACTATCAGATATAGGTTCCCTATCCCCAGGATAGAAGACTTCATGGATTTTTTAGGAGGTGCAAGGTACTTCACCAAGATAGATTTAAAAAGTGGCTATCACCAGATAAGGGTGATTGAAGGAGATGAGTGGAAGATAGCCTTCAAGACCACTAAAGGGCTATATGAATGGCTAGTCATGCCATCTGGCTTATCAAATGCACCATCAACTTTTATGAGTTTGATGAATGAAGTACTTAAATACCACATTGGAAAATTTGTAGTGGTATACTTGGATGATATACTCATCTTTAGCAAGACAAGAGAGGAACACCTCAAGCATGTGAATTAGTACTTAAGAGGCTACATGAAGAGAAGTTAGTAATTAACTTGGAGAAATGTGAGTTCATCAAAACAGAGCTAGTGTACCTAGGATTTGTTCTATCTCATGGTAATCTAAAGATGGACGAGAGTAAGGTAGAAGCCATCATGAATTGGCCCACTCCAAGGATAGAAACAGAGGTAAGGATTTTTCATGGACTTGCTCAGTATTATAGGAAGTTCATAAGGAAATTTAGTGCCATTTTTTCTCCAATGTTGGATACAATCAAAGGAGGAATGAAGACCAAGTTCATGTGGAATGAACAAGCCAACAAGAGTTTTGAGTTGCTAAAGGAAAATATTGCTACCCAACCAATGTTAGTCCTACCAAGCTGTGAGAAGCTCTTCACCATTGAGTGTGATGCAAGCAACATAGCTATTGGGGCTGTCCTAAGCCAAGAGGGTAGACCAGTAGCATTTCATTATAAGAAGTTGAGTGAAGAAAATAAAAAGTATTCTTCTTATGACCTTGAGTTGTACGCATTGGTTCAAGCATTGAGAAAGTGGAGGCACTACTTGCTTCCCAAGGAGTTCATTGTTTATTCAGATAATCAAGCCTTGAGTTTTTTGAATTCTTAAGAGAAGTTGAGCCATAATCACATGAAGTGGGTTGAGTACCTACAAGATTACACCTTTAACATCAAACATAAGAAAGGTGTCCTAAACAAATTTGCTGATGCATTGTCAAGAAGAGCTCTTACCATTCAAGAGCTTCAGTTCAAGAGCATGGGAATAGATCACTTCAAGGATCTATATGCTAAGGATGAGGGATTTGCAGATATTTACAAGGTATGTGTTGAATACAAAAACCATTTCCATAGTGAGTATGTTGAATATACTTTGCAAAGTAACCTTTTGTTTAAAGGAAATAAGCTATGTGTCCCTAGAGGTTCCATTAGGGAGAACATGATTCAAGAGAAGCACAATGGTGCATTGAGTGGTCATTTTGGGATCACAAAGACACAAGAACTAGTTCAAAGGTTCTACTATTGGCCAAGGATGAATATTTATGTGAAGAGGTATGTGGTGAGTTGTATTGTGTGTCAAAGAGCCAAGGGTACTTCATCAAATTCTGGTCTTTACCAGCCCCTACCTATTCCCAATAGGCCTTGGGAATGCTTGAGCATGGACTTTTTAGTTGGGTTACCTAAGACAAGGCAAGGTATGGATAGTGTTTATGTAATTGTGGACAGATTTAGCAAAATGGCTCACTTTGTGCCATGCAAGACTACCAATGATGCCAGCCAAATAGCCTCTCTTTTCTTCAAAGAGATAGTAAGGATCCATGGATTGCCTATCAACATTGTTTTAGATAGAGACACAAAGTTTAAGAGTCATTTTTGGAAAACTCTTTGGGATCAGTTGATTGGACAAGCTGAATATGCCTACAATGACACCATAAATAGATCCACAGGGAAGAGTCCTTTTGAAATTGTATATGGCCTACATCCTAGAGGTGTCCATGAATTGAGGAATTTGAAAGATGGAGTCAAGGAAAGTGCATATGCTGATGACTTTGCATCTACTATGCAAGAAGTTCATGAAACAGTGAGGAAGACATTAGTGGACAACACCAACAAGCACAAAGCCAAGGTGGATGAAGGTAGAAGGATAGGGGAGTTCAATGTCAGTGATCTTATCAAGGTGCACCTAAACAAATCTAGATTTCAAAAAGGATTACCTCACAAGCTACAAATGAGGAGGATAGGACCCTGTCCTATATTGGAAAAGTATGGTGACAATGCCTTCAAGATAGACCTATCGGAGGACAGTGGACTGTCAAATATTTTTAATGTTGCAGACCTTGTCCATTACAAAGGACCCAAAGAAGACATGGACCAAAACATAGATTAAGTGATTAGGGATTTAGAAGACTTACAACTCCCTACTGCTGCAAATACAGGACCAGACAATGTACTAGACACTAGAGTCTACAAAAAGACTAGACTCAAGGAGTATAAAGAACACCTCATTTAGAGGTATGGACAAAGTGTTGCTAATGAAATTAGGATTAAGGAATCAAATTTTAAATGGATGGGCATAGATCCTACCATAATCAATCCAAGGATGGATTGAAGTTCTTAGTTTGGGGAGGATGGTGCAGGAGCACCTAGGCTAGCCTCCATGGTTTGTAAGTTTTGGGCTTGTACTTGACTCTAGCCAAGTCAAGAATTTAGTTTAGTTTATTTCCTGACCTTAGAAGGTCTCTTGCAATGTAGGCTAAGTGATTTAGTCATTAGTACTAAGGTCACATCAATAGCCATTGTTTGTTTTTATTTCAATTTCTTAGGCTTAGGTGTTAGTTGATGGATTAGAGTCTTGAATGTGTCCTAGTCTCTTTAATGAGGACATAGAGATTCCATTGGGTTTTTAATGATCTTGGATCCTGGAAATAGTGAGGATAGAGGTCCCAAAATGTAGGAAGGAGGCATATTTGAAAAGCTGCCAAAAGTTGTTATTTTATTGTCATTGCAATAATAGCAAATGTTGCATGCAATGTTGTTGCATCAGATTCCCCTTGAATCTAGGATTGGGAATCAACCAACAAGGTCCTACAATGGTGGAAAGAGGAATATAGTGTATGGGAGACTTGAATCAAGAGGTCATTCATTGATTGTAAGAGGAAGAAAGTGAATACAGTCTGCAATTTTTGTGTTTTCCATAATTCTTGAGCATTTTCCTTATGAAAATCATACTTTTTTGATTTAAATCTGGAATATAATGATTTTTTAGTGTTCTTAGGAGTGTTTGGAACGTTTCTTATTCAGTAACCAAGTTGATTTTACTAGATCTAAGTGCTGGTTTGTGGTGTTTTAGTTCAGGGAGTCCATTATTAGCTTGTTTTGAGTAGTCTAGAGAGTCATGGCTCCCCCATGAAATCTAACTGTGGATAATAATCCATAGTAGATGGAAATGGTAGAGGATTCATTAGTGTATATATTTTTAGGAGTTAGGAGTCTGGAGAGTATGAGGAACTATTTTATATGCTAGGCCCTAGGCGAGTTTGTGAAGCCCAGTTAGAGGTCTAGAGGTAGAAAAAGTGATGAAACATTACATGGAGGTACATATTTGTACCAGGGAAGGAGTTTTTAATTAAGGTAAACATCATATATATCCATTCTAGGAAGATAGAAATCCTACCAATCGTTTAGGATTTGGGTTGAGCAAGTTTTCTATCAAAATCACAGTTCAGTCCTAGAAATTAGGCCTATTAGGTCTCTTGTCCTTGGTTGTAGGAAACCCCTGTACAGTCACTTTCAGACCAAAATTCCTTATTAAAGATTAAAAAATTCCAAAAGGGTATCTGAATCAAGTCTCATATTTGCAATTTTTTTGGAAAATTTTTGCTAAAAATGGAAAAAGGCCTAAATTTAAGGGCTCCAAAGTGTGAAAAGTGGAACTTGATAGAAATATGTTTGAAGATCCTTCAAAAATGGATCAAATGAGTGGTGTTATGCATGTTTACATGTGGCTGGCCACCACTACAATGTTGGAGTATGTTTATGGAGATTTGGTACTTAGAGTCTTCTAAGTGAGAGTGGGAAAGTGAACTAAAATCAAGGTGTTGATCCTACAAGGTAGAGTTTTCAAGGTGTGACTCTAGTAACAGAGTTTGAATAGGTCTTAGTTAATGATCTAAGTCTATTAGAAGATCCTATAGAATAATAGGATACTAGGAGGAAAGATAAGTCTCTTGGAGGGAGTGGAAACTAACCTTGGAGTTATCATACACCATATAACAACCCGGATAGTTGTGCTATAGTGTTCTGCCAGAGTGAGAATTAGCTTCAGGGACTACATGGAGCAAGGGAAGAAGGCAGCCTTGATTATGCAAGAGGCGGAAATGTTCTTGGTCATGCTATCTCTGGTAGAACACTAAGTGAACATTGTCCTGACCAGATTCGGCCCATGGTCTGACCTTTGTGTCGGTGATCAACTGCAATTTAGAATCCACCTTGGATCCCACAATGTCACCCTCCGTTAGATATTTTTGTATGAGTGGGAGCTTTTCCAGTGCCTTCTTGGCCCTTGTCTTAGTGGCTTCCCTTGTCGAGGTGGATGAGAGTTTGTGAATTTCTGGAGGAGAAGATACCTCAAACATGTTTTATTGATGAGTTGTTGGAAGCCTGCAAGACTGGACAATTGTTAATATAAGTACTAAAATATGATCTTACTTCCCTTTTCTACTGAATATATATGAATTGCTGATTTCTTGTGTATCTGGTATTTAGTGTAGTTTTCTCACATTGGAGTATTATTGATGTTTGAATAAATATTGCATGACTATAAGTAGAAACTTACATTAACTCTGATCTATCTTTTGAGATTTCTTTGGTTAATCTAAGAGTGTTTGCAAGAAACCTCAACCCCTTTTGAAATCCCCAAAATTGATGAGTAAAAACTAGCTATCCCCTCAAACAATAGTGACCTGCCCAACTTAGCACCCCCACACTGTTGAGACCCAACTACTAGGTGCTTGGAGGCTAGGAGATCTAATTATTTGGTAAACCTCTTTAGGCAGAGTTGGCATGTACCCCGATACTCAATGATAACTTATATCTGTTGGTGGAGCCAATCACAAAGTCCCATCAACAGAATGTAGAGGCCTTCTAGTTGCAATTTTTAGGGCCTTTTGGTTATATAATCTTACTTCCCTTTGCTACTGAATATATAGGAATCACTGATTTCTTGTGTATCTAGTATTTAGTGTAGTTTTCTCACATTGGAGTATTATTGATGTTTGAATACATATTGCATGACTATAAGTAGAAACTTACTTTAACTTTGATCTATCTTTTGAGATTTCTTTGGTTAATCTAAGAGTGTTTGTAGGAAACCTCAACCCCTTTTTAAATCCCTAGAATTGATGAGTAAAAACCAGCTATCCCCTCAAACAATAGTGACCTTCCCAACTTAGCACCCCCGCACTGTCGAGACCCAACTACCAGGTGCTTGGAGGCTAGGAGAATTAATTCTTTGGTAAACCTCTTTAGGCGGAGTTGGCATGTACCTTGATACTTGGTTACAACTTATCTTTGTTAGCGGAGCCGGTCACAAAGTCCCATCAATAGAATGTAAAGGCCTTCTAGTTATAGTTTTTAGGGCCTTTTGGTTACAATTTTCAGGCTTGTAAATTTTCTCAGTTCTATAAGATCCCACAAACACATTGTAATAAGGTAGTTTTTGAGAGTTCTAGAGTTTTTTTCACCATTCTGAAAGACAAGAACACTTAGAAATAAATTTTAATTTATTCTCAAGCCTTATCTTTTATATTCAGTTAATCAATAGAAGGAAGCATATCAAATTGTGCCCAGTTTTCCTTTTTTGTATGTCTACTTCTATTTTATGGATGATTTTAAAGCTTTGTGCCAATTCTAAATGAATGTAGCTATTATCAGTTACAATTTATGGCTTTTATGATTTCCACAATGAATGTGCAGGTCTTTCGAGTCATGTTTTATACTACTTCAATAATTTATAACATTTTTTATTTGGGATTATAATATGCCATTTTGGTGAAAAGGATTCTTGTAGAATAGTTTTTTTAGTGAGATAATAAGAACATCTCCTATGAGCCTTAGTGGATGCTTCTCATAGGAAGATCTAAATATTCTTCTTTATGTCTGTTCAACTTTAGCACTTTGTTATCTTCCTAGAAAATGAGACTTTGTGACATTCTATGCTCATATTTTGGGGTAACATGTTCTTGTTATTTCTGAAGGGAAATTCCAAGGGTTTATGGTGCAGGAGCACCTAGGAAAACTCCCAATTATTAATCATTTTTGTCTTGTAACTTACTCTAGCCAAGTCAGTGATTTTCTTTTGACCTTATAAGGTCTTGCAAGGTGTGTGTGACTAGATGGACTAGTAGTTAGTACTAATCCAATCTAGTTTAGTTAGTTTTGGCTTAGATTAGAGAAAATGAGTCTAAATGTATCCTAGACTTAGAGGAGAAGTGGAAAGTGTCTAAAAAGGCTTTATTGATGTGTATTCATCGAATGAAGAAGGATTGAGGTCCTAAAAGTTAGTTATGATCATTGATGCAAAAGATGCTAAATGTTGTAATGACAACATTTTGCAAGATTGCAAATGTTGCATGCCACATAGATAAATTTTTGATTCATTTCAAAATGGAGGAAGGAAATCAATGATAGTGGCATAAAATTATGGAAGAGGCATCTTAATATACTCCAAGGCTCATTTCCCAAGCAGAGAGGATTGTAATCAAGTTTTTGAATAGCAATAGATTTTTGGTTTTTAGTTTTCTGCAATAGTTGAAGTGTTTTGAGTTAATGAGTGCTTTAATAGATTGAACTAAAATATCTGATGTTGGATCTATGTTGAGTAGGAATTTTTAAGATTTTTTCATTCATTGATCAAGTTCCCTATAGTAGATTATATTTCTTTTTTAAATTGTTTAGGAACTAGCACAACTGCTGGGGTAGATAGAGTAGTTTTTAGTTTCATGGCTCCCCCATAGAATCCAAATGTGGGAAACTTCTGGTGGTGGATGAATATGGTAGGGGAGTCTATGTACAATGTAAATATACTAGGAATATCTGTGAGGAGTTGAGTATCTATTTTTAAAGTTATGCCCTAGGCGAGAAAAGCTTGTTCGGGTAGGTGTGTAAAAGAGAAATATTTGAGTGCCATTGCAAGGGTATGTTTGGGAGAAGAAAACCAAGTGTAGGTTTGGAAAAATTAGGGTCTAATAGAACCATTTCTATGAGATAAGGTCCTTAAAAATCCATCTAGATATATTTATAGATAGAAATCATATGACTGTAACGAATGTAGAAAAAAACCCTATTTGACCTATATTTCAGGACAGTAGTGTACGGAGGACTTAGAGATCTAAAACCTTGAAAATATATAAGGTCCTAGAAAAGGGTGTTTGAATACTAAGTTTTTTTTAGGGTTGTTTGAGAGTAAAGAGAAATAATCCCTAAAAACCCTCTAGATAGGGCTAATTGGGCTACTAGGCCTATTAGGACCAAAAGTAGTTTGAATTTGGAACTCGATTGTTTTGAGTTTGAAGACCCATTAAAATGGGATGGATAGGATGAAAAATGGATGTATTAATGATGAAAATACCCTTTGCAGCATTGGTGAGCAATTTTTGAGCAGTTTTAGCTTGGAATCTTCCAAGAGGAGAGTATAGTGACAAGGAGTAATTTCAATGTTGGAAATCATTCAAGGTTAAGCACAAGGGAACTAACTCATAGAATGGAGTTAGAATGGTCTTAGGCTTGGAGATGTGAGACTATTAGGGTTATAGAAGAGAAATAGGAATCCTAAGTAGACTCAGACAAGAAGAGTCCTAAGTTAATCAAGTGCAAAGAAAACCTTGGATCACTTCCATCAGATTGGTATTAGAGCATACTTGATCAGGCTTGTGGTTATTTTTCCAACCAATAGTGTCGGTAGGAGAGTCAACAATGGTGAAAAATTCTAAGTTGGATAAGAAGGTAGATGATAAAGAAGTGGATAATAGGATACTCAAAGATATATTGGCTCAATTAGAGAAAAAGGTAGATGAAGTTGATGTGAAAGAAGATGATGTGAAGGATAAGGTTGAAGGGAAAGGCAAGGATATTTCCATTGATGATGAAGTACCCAAAGTTGACCCTGTCCTTAATGAGGATCCATTCTTGGAAGCTTTAAAGGCTATGAGTGGAAAAGAACTAGAAGGATTTCCAATATTTACTAGAAATATGGAACTAGAGATAGTCCTATATTGGATACAAGGACTAGAAAACCATTTTGAGTGTCATGGAATCACTGAGGCTCAAAAGGTGAAGGTTGTTAAAGCTAGACTGAGAGGGTCTGCACTCACTTGGTGGAAATTCATCCAAGATGAGAGGGATAATGAAGGATAAAGGCCCATTGATTCATGGAAGGATATGGTTGCAAAGGTCATAGATTCTTATATCCCTAAGGATTATGAAATCCAATTGCATAAGAGAAGACAAGGTTTGAGATAGAAGGACCTAGTTGTAAAATCCTATGCTAAAGATTTTTAGAGACTTTTCATGAGATCTAGAGTTGCAAAGGATGAGAAGGTTAAGGTAGTAAGATACCTTAATGGACTAAAGTGGACCATCCAATATGAGATGAGTCTTTTGAATCCAAACACCATGCAAAAGTGCCACCAAATTGCCATCAAAGTTGAAGAGAAGCTAAGGAAGAAACAAGACTCTAGCAATACTAGAGGAAGAGGTAGAGGAAGAGACACTAGAGGACAAAGAGGTGGATATAGTGGAAGGATTTATGAACCAAATAATCAAGGGGAGACTAAATTTGTTGAAAAAAAAGAAGGAAACTCCAACATAGGGGGTTCGAATAGAGGAAGGAAATGTAGTAGCAAAGGAAGAAACAACAACCAAGGTAGGGGTAACTACTTTGCTACCATGAAGTGTTACTACTGCAACCAGATGGGACATCCTGCATACATATGTCCATAGAAGGGTACTACTTCTCAAGGAAGTGATAAAAAGGTGAATTATGTCCAAGAAGAGACTAGTTGTAGAAACAAACACCCTGAGATTCCTTTAGAGTCAGAGGAAGGTGAGAATTTAATGATGAGGAGAAATATGATTAAGGAGATGGTAAAAGAAGAGCCTAGTTAGAGGAGGTCACTATTTAGAGTGAAGTGTAAAATGATGGGAAATGTGTTTAGAGTCATCATAGACTTAGGGTATACTAACAATATACTGTCAGAGGAAGCAGTCAGCAAGTTGAAAATGAAAAGGATACCCCACACCAATCCTTATAAAGTTACCTGGCTAAACAAAGGGCAACATGTCCTTGTCAATGAACAATCTTGGGTGGATTTTTCAATTGGGAGGTATAAGGACAAAGTATTGTGTGATGTGCTACCCATGGACACATGTCACCTACTCCTAGGTAGACCATGGAAATTTGACAGACAGGCCATGCATGATGGTACAAAGAATTCATATTCTTTCAAGAAGGACAATGTGACATTCGAAATACAGTCACTATTGGAGGATGAAAAAATGAAGTCATTTGGCCCCAATATTCTCATGGTGAGTGAGAAAGAGTTCTTATAAGCCTTATAAGAAGGAGAGGGATTTGGTTTTTCATTGGTTTTGAAACCAAAGGAAGAAAGTATAGGCAGAGAAGTCAAGAAGATAGAGTTTCCAAAAGAAGTGCAGGAGCTGCTACAGAAGTGTGAAGGCATTGTCAGTGATGGAAAACCATCATCCCTACCACCTAAGAGGTATGTAATCCACCAAATATACCTTATCCCTAGAGCTACCCTTCCCAATAAGGTTGCATATAAGATGAATCATCAAAAAAATGAAGAGATATCTAGACAGATTCAAGAACTCCTAAGCCAAGGTCTGATTAGGAAAATCATTAGCCCTTGTGTTGTACCCACTATCTTAGCCCCTAAAAAGGGAGGAAAATGGAGGTTATGTAATCACTCTAGAGAAATAAATAGAATAACCATTAGTTATAGGTTCCCTATCCCTAGGATAGAAGACCTAATGGACTGTCTAGGTGGACAAATTTTTTTCACAAAGATTGACTTGAAGAGTAGATACCACCAAATCAGAGTCAATGAGGGGGATGAATGGAAAAAATCCTTCAATACCACAGAAGGACTATATGAATCGATTTTAATTCCATTTGGGTTATCTAATTCCCCATCCACATTCATGAGACTCATGAATGAAGTCCTAAAAGAGTACATAGGAAAATTTGTGGTAGTCTACTTGGATGATATACTCATCCATAGTAAGACAAGAGAAGAACACCTCAAACATCTACAAACAGTCTTCAAGAAGCTGCATGAAGAAAAGTTGATGATCAACTTGGGGAAATGTGAATTCATGAAACAAGAGATAGTGTACCTTGGATTTCTGTTATCTCAAGGAAACCTAAAGATGGATCCAAGAAAAGTGGAAGCCATCATCAACTGGCCTACTCCAAGAAAAAGCACTGAGGTAAGAAGTTTTCATGGCTTAGCACATTACTATAGAAAGTTTATCAAACAACTCAGTGCAATTTGTGCTCCAATGCTTGATACTATCAAGGGTGGGATGAAAACTAAATTTGTATGAAATGAAAAATCTAACCATGGGTTTGACTTGTTAAAGAAAAATATTTCTACCCAACCAATCCTGATTTTCTCAAGCTTTGAAAAGAAATTCACAGTGGAATGTGATGCCAATAATGTAGCCATTTGTGCAGTCTTGAGTCAAGAGGGAAGACTAGTGGCCTTTCACTCTAAGAAACTAAGTGAAGCTAAGAAGAAATACTCTTCTTATGACCTAGAGATGTATTCTCTGGTCCAAGCACTGAGAAAGTGGAGGCATTATTTTCTTCCAAAGGAGGTCATAGTCTATTCATACAATCAAGCATTAAGTTTCTTGAACTCTCAAGATAAACTCAATCAAAAGCATATGAAGTGGGTTGAGTACCTACAAGCCTACACCTTCAACATCAAACACAAGAAGGGGTTGCAAAATAAGGTAGCAGATGCCTTAAGTAGAAGAGCCCTAATCATTCAAGAGATACAACTACAAAGTATGTGGATAGACAACTTCAAAGACCTATATGAAGAAGATGACGACTTTGCAGACATTTACAAGGTATGCCAAGAATATAAGAATCACTTTCATAGTCAATTCTCTGAATATACCTTACAGAGTGGTCTATTGTTTAAAGGGAGTCAATTATGTGTCCCTAGGGGTTCTATAAGAGAGAATCTAATCCAGGAGAAACACAATGGTGCACTTAGTGGCTATTTTGGTGTTAATAAGACACAAGAATTAGTTCAAATATTTTACTTTTGGCCCAAGATGAATTTGGATGTTAAGAAATATGTAGAAGGTTGTGTTATCTGTCAGAAGGGAAAAATTACATCTATTAATGCAGGCCTATACCAGCCTCTATCCATTCCAACCAGACCATGGGAATGTTTGAGCATGGATTTTGTAGTGGGATTTCCCAAGACAAAATAGGGAATGGATAGCATTTATGTTATTATAGACAGATTCAGTAAGATGTCACACTTTGTACCCTGCAAGACAAAAAATGATGCAAGTAAGATAACTCCCCTATTCTTCAAGGAGGTATTCAGAATACATGGTTTTCCATTGAGCATAGTGTCAATCATAGACACAAATTTTATGAGTCATTTTTGGAAGACTCTCTGGCAGAAGTTAGGAACCAACTTTTTTTTTAGATCTGCATATCATCCTCAGTCTGATGGCCAAATAGAGGTATTAAATAGGAGTCTTGGAAATCTCCTAAGGTGTTTAACTAAGGAGTATGGTCAAACTTGGGATCAACTCATTTGGCAAGAATAATATGCCTACAATGACACTGTGATTAGGACTACTGGTAAGAGTCCTTTTGAATTAGTTTAGGGCATTCATCCAAGAGGAATATATGATATCAGATATCTGAAGGATGGAGCCAAGAGAAGTGGCTATGGAGATGACTTTGCATATTCTATGCAAGAAGTCCATGAGACAGTTAGGAAGACACTCATTGAAAATACAGAGAAGCTTAAGAGCAAAGTGGATGACAGGAAAAGAGATGTCCAATTCAAAGTTAAGGATCTAGTGATGGTTCACCTCAATAAAGAAAGATTACAAAAAGGAAAACCCCATAAGCTTCAGATGAGAAGAATTGGCCTATGTATCATACTGGCCAAATATGGAGAAAATGCCTACAAGGTGGAAATTTTAGATGATATGGGTCTATCTCTGGTGTTTAATGTTGCAGATTTATTTTTATACAAAGGACCAATCCTAGATGTAGATCATAGTTTAACTGAAGTTATATAGGAGGTGGAGGAACTCAACTTTCCATCTGCACCAATCAAGAAGGTAGAACACATACTAGATTCCAAAGTCTACAAGAAGACAAGAAAGAAGGAATACCAAGAACAATTAGTAAAGTGGCATGGACAAATAGATGAATATGTAGTTTAGATAAAGGAAACATAGTTCAAAAAGTTGGGCATTGACTCCAACTCACTCAATCCAAGGGTGGATTGGAGCTTTTTAATTTGGGGAGGATGGTGCAGGAGCACCTAGGCAAACTCCCAATGCTTAATCAGTTTTGTCTTGTAACTGACTCTAGCCAAGTCAATGATTTATTGTTGACCTTAGAAGGTCTTGCAAGGTGTGTGACTACATGGACTAGTATTTTGTACTAATCCAATCTAGTTTAGTTAGTTTTGGCTTAAAATGCTTGTTTTGGCTTGCATTAGGGAAAATGAGTCTAAATGTATCCTAGAATTAGACGAGAAGTAGAAAGTTACTAAAAAGGATTTAATGATGTGTTCATCTAATGAATAAGGATTGAGGTCCTAAAAGTTAGTTATGAGCATTTATTCAAACGATGCTAAATGTTGTCATGACAACATTTTGCAAGATTGCAAATGTTGCATGCAACATAGACAACTTTTTGATTCATTTTGAAATGGAGGAAGGAAATCAATACTAGTGGCCTAAAATTGTGGAAGAGGGATCTTAAGACACTCCAAGGCTCATTTCGTGAGAAGAGAGGATTGTAATCAAGTTTTTGAATAGCAATAGAACTCTGGTTTTTTGTTTTCTGCAACTGTTGAAGTGTTTTGAGTTAATGAGTTCTTTAATGGATTGAACTGACAAATCTGATGTTGTATCTATCTTGAGTAGGAATTTTTAAGAGTTTTTTTGTTCAGTGATCAAGTTCCCTAGAGTAGATTAGGTTGCTTTTGTAAATTGTTTAGGAACTAGCATAGTTGTTGGGGTCGGCAGAGTAGTTTTTAGTTTCATGGCTCCCCCATAGAATCCAACAGTGGGAAACTTCTGGTTGTGGATGAATATGTTAGGGGAGCCTATGAAAAATTTAAATATTCTAGGAGGAGTTGTGAGGAGTCGAGTAACTATTTTTAATGTTATGCCCTAGGCGAGAAATGCCTGTCCAGCTAGGTGTGTAACAGAGAAAGATTTGAGTGCCATTGCAAGGGTATGTAAGGGAGAAGAAAACCAAGTGTAGGTTTGGAAGAATTAGGGTCTAATAGAACCCTATCTATGAGATTTGGTCCTTACTAATCCATCTAGATAGATTTATAGATATAAATCAGATGACTGTAACCAATGCACAAAATAGCCCTATTTGACCTATATTTTAGGACAGTAGTGTACGGAAGACTTAGGGATCTAAAACCTTGAAAATATATAAGGTCTTGGAAAAGTGTGTCTAAATCCTAAGTTTTCTTTTAGGTTTGTTTGAGATTTTTGAGAAAGAGTCCAGAAAAACCCTCTGGATAGGGTTAATTGGGCTACTAGGCCTATTAGGACCAAAAGTAGTGTGAATTTGGAACTTGATTATTTTGAGTTTGAATACCCACTCAAATGGGATGGATAGGATGTCAAATGGATGTCTTAATGATGAACATATCCTTTTCACTGATGAGCAAGTTTTGAGCAGTTTGAGATTGGAATCTTCCAAGAGGAGAGTATAGTGACAAGGAGTAATTTTAATGTTGGAAATCCTTCAAGGTTAAGAGCATAGAAACTAACTCATAGAATGGAGTTAGAATGGTTTTAGGCTTGGATACTTAAGACTATCAGGGTTCTAGAAGAGAAATAGGAATCCTAAGTAGACTAGGACAAGCATAGTCCTAAGTTAAGCAAGTGCAAAGCAAACCTTGGAGCACTTCCATCATTTTAAAATCTTTAGCGCATCGCCTTAGTTTTTATGTTTTCTCTTTCTTCCCATTTTCCAAAAGAAACAGTATGAAAAGTAAGCTTATAAATCTAGGAGGTTGTTTCACAGGGTGTAATTTATCCCTCCTATGAAGCTTTCTGATTGCCCTTATTTAGGCGTGAGCCTCTTACGGATCAACACTAATACTCCAAAGATAATAATTTTACATATATGTATTTTTTTATCAATATCTAACAAACATTTGTCCTTTTCCTTATTATATTAAAGTAGAACAATCATAATATACACATTTAAAAGCATAGTTCTTATATCATGATTTTAAGATAAATATTAAATTATTAACCTAAATTTTGATAAAATAACAGCTTTAACTTTGTTCAAATGGGGTTTGACAAAATATTTATCTTGATATTACATACAAGAATACAAAATGATCCCAAGAATGTCTAGTCCATGTGATGTATATCCCTAGATTCACTATATGCACCAAAAATTATTGTTTACTTTATGTTATGACATTATGCAAGGGGTACAACACACTATTTTCAATACTGGCTTCATTATAGGTGTACATTTATGATTAGATGACTTAAATTGACTCTCCAAGTTAGGGAAAACTAGATTACAAGTGATGTAGTACTATTTATTATAAATTCTTGTACGTTTGAACAAACAAAATCACTCAATGATTGAGAGTTGACCAATTGAGTTTTGAGTAGATCTCTTGATGCACTTGTTTAATTCTATTGAATGATCCTTTGCACTTTTGTTTCTTGGTGCGGCTCCAAATAGGGTAGGTGAGAATTGAGGACCTCGTCCTTTGTATAAACACTTAGAATTAATGTCCAATAGTCCAAACTTGTGATCTCAATAACCCAATGGGAGTTCAAATCCTATGAGATGAATGACTCAACAAGGGTTTGAATTTAGAAGGGTGAATGCTTCCAACCTACAAGCTTAATAATATAATAGGCGCTCAAATATCACAAGCTCAATGAATCAATTAGATTTGAACCTTCTATTAGCTCTTTTTCTTGTAGGAATCAATTAAAATAGCAATAAATGCCTGACCCTCTATTCCCAACTCAGATTCATACATGTACAAGGCTAATTAACAAGGATTCTATCCTTCTTGACTTTGAGCTCCACAAACTCAGGTGGGTGTACCTATCTTCAGATTCACTGACTCACAGAGAATCTTATAATGGATCAAGGACTTATAATCCTTCTTCTATTTAAGTTCTCAGAACTAGGAAGGCTAACCTATTGATTCTCTCTTTAAAGAATCACTAAAGTGAATTGTAATAAATACAATTAACTAGACATGTATTTGAGATAACATAAATATAAAGATTGATTGATATTGGATTGATGGTAACAACCACTTGTTAGCATTTTTGCTTGTGCCTAATCATGGGTCATAGAGTCAGAATAAAACATACATACATCAGGGACAATTAATTGAAATACAAATAAAACCTCAGATGGAATTCCTTACATACTATCCTCTCATCCTCACACCCATGTATCAAATTCCTGCATAAACCCTAACCCTCTGCAATTATCTGCAAGATTTAAACTCTCCTTAAAAGAAACTCACAAACAATAACATGGCTACCTTATAACCAGTATACTCAAATTGCCTTACAAATTGAACATACAAGAACTAAGATAAAATACAAAAAGACATCACTAGTGTCAAAATGGAGATTCCATTGTATTTTATTAATATAAGCTTGATATCAGTACATTCAAAAGACTCAAAACCAAAGCTCAAACACAATTTAGAAGTCTGCTTTGCAGTTTTTATTTTACCATCCTTTCTATAACATTAAAACTTGGTATTTATAGATAGCCCTAGTCATCTTGGAATCCTTTTGGAAAATAAGGATGCAACAAGCTTTAGATGACTAGGCTAGAGGACAAAATACATTTTACAGATGAGACAAAAATCAGGCGGAGGGAATAAAAAATCTTTGTTACAAGCCATGGAATCCTTTGTCCTATGACCGCCTAAATGCTTGAAGCTTCTTTGAATTTATTGGGTCCTTATTATCTAGAATTTTCCACTTTATTGATGCAAAGCCCCCAATATTGGATATGTTAAAACTGCTCAGCATCTTGGTGCTTGTTGTCACTCTGATATTTACTGCTTTATGCTACTTGAGTGACTACACCATATTTTCTCACCCAAGTGGTAAACACCTCATCATCTAGACAAATAAAATTGAGCACCTCATCCTTCTGGCTATTGAACTCCTCCCAATCAACATTAGCCTCCTCAATTTCTACTTCCCAGGATTCAAAAAATGCCTTGGCTTTACTTAGAATATCGATAGTTAGCACAAACCAACCAGTATTTCCCAATGTAATAATACTTTTTGTCCTACTGGTTAGTGCTTAATTCAGTTTCATTAGCCATATGGCTTCATTCTTTATGTTCCCATCCATTTTGAACATATTGGGAAACATGTCATATTTATCCCTAGAGAACTCTCCTCTCAAAGTCTCTACTTTTCTGATGACTATGTTCTTCTTAGTGTCCAAGTTGACCATCAATTTGAGACATTTGTGGGTTCTTGTCAGAATGATTTCAATATTGTTTTGCTCCTTTGAGAGAGAGTAAAAATATTTGACATGGGTTGTCCTCCCCTTCCAATTATCAACTATCAGATCCCACTGCTCCTTTCCCTCATCATGATTGTTCAAGATGCTAGCAATCTTCTTTCCTAATAAATAGAGGTTGGTAGGGTTAACCTCACTAGCACATCTCCTTAGGTTGGAATATATTTGGTCAGAACACCTTTGCTTCACCAATTCCTCATCCTCTCTATATGCAGGGGAGTCTTTAAGATACCTCTTTCCTTCTCCTTCTAACCTTTATCTTTCATTAATTAGCCTGTTCTTCTCAGCTTCCAACTCTTCTCTCGTAGCATTAATGGCCTCTTGGGTAGTAAGACTCAAAGGTGCAGGGGATGGGGGATAAGTCACTAATGGGCTAGATGAGGAGGGTTGATGAGGCTTCTGAGAAATTACCCCTTGGGGAATTAATTGGAATTTTTTCTTTCCTTCCCAAGCTGCTAACCTGTTATCTTTTAATAGGGACTTGACCCTTTCATCATTGTAGGCTTTCAGTAAAAATTCATATTTCTTGTTCAGGCTATCATGTGCCTCCTTTTCCTTCTCAGCTACTCTCAAGCTCAAACTCGCTGTTTGAAAGGCTAAGTTTGTTGCCTTTGTACCTGAAGTATCAGAAACTCTCTTGACAATGAGGTTTTCAGTATCCTCAATCCCATCATCTTCCTTCACTCTTCATTTGTCTATCTTTTTTAATGACCAGATGGCCAATGTTGCATGGTCTTCACTAAAATGGGCACCAATTGATGTCCCAGTAGTACTCATTGGTTTTTCTTGCTTCCTGATAGCATCAAAAACTACTCCATCTGCTAAGTCCCATTGAGGCAGTATGAGGACTACCTACTTCTTAACCAATTCTCTACCCTCTTCCGGGGTGATCTTATCAAATTTGGAGACCATCTCCTGTTTGACCTCTTTTTATATATCATCCTTAACATAATGAGGTTGGGCTTCCTATAGCTTTTGAAATTTATGATTGAATTCATCTATATGACTTCTCCACAAAAAGTGAATGAATGCCCTAGTTTTAATGAAATTGTCATCTGACAAGAATTCATCACTGGCTTGCTTGGTAACAGGGTCTAATTCCTTACCAGTGAACTCTGCCACTTCTGAAGTCAACTGATGTATGCCTAGGGGCCTCAGGCATCCCTTCTTGTAACTCCTGGGTAGTCACAAAATTTTTTCCAACATTCCTTAATTAAACCAATTTCTCAGCAATGGTTTGATCATCAAAATTCATGGGGGACTAGGTAGGAGAGTACAATTCTCTCTCTTGCTCTTTTGCTTCCACCTTTTGTCTCTTGGGGGAGGGAACTTCTTAAGTACTAGCACTTTTTGGCCTTTTCCCTTTATGCTGAGGAGGTTTATAAGATTTGGGCATGATGGTTGTGTACCATCTCCTTTTTTACACTACATAATCCCCAGGTGGGACCATTCTTCCTTGTTGAAGTTTGCTTAAAATAGCATGAGCCTTTTCTGGCTCAACTTCCATTATTCTTTGGTTCTTCTCATTCAAGGTCTACATTATTCCCTCAAATAAATTCATTAGAGACTCAATTTTCTTGGCCCAAGGGAAGAACTCCTTCAGGGGATCATAAGACTTGTCAAAATTATGTACAAAGTCCAAAGACTTCTTGTACACCAACCACTTCTCCTTCCTGATCTCCTGGTCACCAAGGTCAAAAAATTTTAAAATGATATCCTCTGGGTAATTGAATTGATGCTCTAATGTAAAGCATTTGGTTCTTTTTCTAAACATACCCATTATAAAGTCCTCATTATCTGCACACCTTGATACAGATGTTGCTAAGTGATAAGGCTCAAAGTACTTATCAAATTGCGTCCACCCATTATTTTTTATGATGAAATGGTGGGCTTTGGTGATGGTAGGGAAAATTCTTCCCTTCATTTTTCCTACTAGGGCCTCCTCATGTAATCCACCCAATTTCCTTATGATCTCTGCAATTCCAATCTTGAGAGAGACTCTTTAGGGAAACACATTAGGGGTTCCCCTCAATCCATAAACTATAATCACTGTAGAAACAGGGTACAAAATTAGATCTCCCCAATTATGGGAAATCTTTAGTTCTGGGGAAAACTCCATAGGTCTCAAAAGCCTCATCATTTCAGTGTGGACCCTGGCATTTTTATTGCATAACAGTGACCTAAGCCTTGTTGCAAAAAACCTATCAAAGTAAACATAGCTAGCTTCTTTCATGTCCCATGAAAGATCAACACTCCATATCTGAATAGGAAACTCTTCATTACCCTGGAACTTAGTAAATTCCATTTCTTCCTCAAAGAAGTCTACATTATTGGACAAGAACATGTGCATCATGAGGGAATACCATCCCATTGGTTTAAGTATGTTATTGTCCTGGATTCCTGCCAAACCTTCATGCATTTGTTGTGCAATGTAAGATGCAAAGTTGAAAACTAATAATAGGTGGGGATGCATAATCTGAACCACCATGAGAATTATCTGGATAGGAATTGTTACATCTTCATCTTCTCCCAAAACATGACAAAGAGCACTATACATTTTCCTGGCTTTGCCATTAAAGAAGTCCAATTTAAATGGTTTTGGGGTTCTAGGCCCTACTACAACCAAATCACCTATTTTTTTGAAGTATCCCTTTAAAGCCTCATCTCTGTAATACTCCCTCTGAGTCTGGTATACTTCTTTAAAGTATTCAAATTCAATATCGTGCATATGTACTAAGGTATCACTCAACTTGAAGATTCTTCTAATCTCATCAGTTGAAATAGTCAACGGGACATTTCCCTGGGTATCCCTAACAACCATAGACACCTTGTCATAAGTGTTTGCAATCAGAGTGAACAAATCAGTATCCATAAACACCCTAGGTGCTATTAAATTTCCCACATCTAACTCCCAAATGTTACAGTCTGGGGTAGGGGCATTCCTTTGACTATATGCAGTTCTAAATAGGGTGAGACCATTAAAACTAGTTTTGACATCTTTTTCCCATCTACCCGAATCATACAGGACTTCTCCTACTTTGAGATGGGGATTCAATGGAACTATCCTCTTGATTTGGGTCGCATAACCCATAGATCCTTCCAACTATTGTATCAAATATTCCCTAACATTTCTCTTCTGGTAATCAATCTCTTTAAAAATCTCAATCCTAGGGGCCATTCTGAATCTAGGGATTTTTAATATGAATTCATATTTTGAGACAAGAATTCTAAAAACCCTCTTGAATTGCAAATTTTACTCAGAACCTGAATGTTGATGAATCATAGAATCTTACCCGTTCTGAAAAGTTGTCACGTAGAGCTAATTACCTCTGCAATTCCGTTCTTTGCTTGAATGAATTTGGTGAATTATTGTGACTGCAAGTCAACTTAACCAATTTTATGGCTTCAATCAAATCAATCATTCAAATTGAATTTAACTGAAGTGGCTACACTTTTTGCAATCAATTTGCAAGCTTCAATTTCATGTCTTAACGACTCTTTGCAACTCATTTTTACAACTTTGAATTTAAGACGTAGATATTGAACATCATCCTCTTCATCCGAAGGATATCTTATTTTACCAGAAACAACTGTTCACCTTGGAGATGCGTCAGCTCCACTTAATCACTTACTCTTTAGATTTTGAGCACTTTAATTTTAAGCTTTTAAGTAAACTGTCAAATTCTTTTACACTTGCAACCTTATTAACATGACTTAAGCACACTACAGGACCCATCTTTTGTGCCACATGTCACCCAGACTTAATCTCTTACCCATTAGACTTTACTCACTTTGTAGTTAAGTGATTAAGCTGACTGTTGATCTCTCCCATAGATGCTGATCCTTTAACTCCACCTTTACGACCTCAGATGGCCCCACTAGGACACGTGTCACTACCGCTTAATGGCTTACTCTTTAGATTTTGTTCACTTTGCAATTAAGTCATTAAGCTGACTGTTGGATGGGAAAAAAGTTAACTGATCTTTAATTATTGCCAACTTTGAGTATCCGTGTCCACCAGCTGCGAGATGTCAACACCACTTAATGGCTTGTCTGATAGATTTTGAGCATTTTGCCTTTAGGCATTTAAGCGGACTGTCGATTATTTCTTAACTTGTCCACTGTTTAACTGAGAACCTTTATGAATTTTGGCCCCACCAAGGACACGTAGCACCATGACTTAATGGCTTAGTCAATAGATGTCGATTGGTTTTGGATTAAGCTATTAAGCGGGCCGTCCGATCAAAAAATATTTTCTCACTACATAAGACAATGAAATAAAAGGCTTTTCTCAGCAGCATGAATTAGGAAATATTAAAGTGGTTAGGATAACACAACTTTATAACCCAACCCTTTTAATGTGAACACATGACTTATGAAAACTTAAGTGACTAAAAAAGTAACATGAAAATAGAACCCACCAAGACACTTAGGGCATTTAGACTCAAATTTGAATAGGGTTATAACATATACTTGAGGGTTTAGGCATTTTTTAGCATTTTCAACTAGGTCAAAGGTAAGAATAGATTTTTGCAGAGGCATGAGAATAATTTTAACCATGATTTTAAATCCTTGGACACCATAGATGACATGGGAACTCAAGAAATTTACAAGGCATACTTCAAACATGGAATAGCAGTAACAGTAGGTCTCTCTGAGGATGTTTAAACACCATGTTATAACAAGAACCACAGATCTCTAGGGTAGTAGACCACAAACTAGACTAACCTAAAACTAGAAACAAACACACAACATAAAGGAAACACACCTATACATATAATACATACTATTGTGCATGGAAAAGAGAGGTTAATTAAAGAAATTTTTTAGTAATTGTCCATGCACTGGCAATTCATGTTCTTCATCATCCAGACTCTTGAGGAAATAAGAATCTTTTTCAAAGATCTGGGATATAATGGCCCTATCCATAATGATTCAAACTTCTTGTGTTTACCTTTGTCTTCAGCTCTGGTATTCCATTGCAGTACAAAGTCACTAGGCTGATACTTTCTCTTATCTGCCCTTCTGTCAAAAAGATATTTTATTTTTTGTTGCAATTTAATGTTTTCTCTTTGGCTTTCTCTCCTTATTTCATCTAATTCTACCAACTGAACCATCCTTTCTTCCATAGGTTCAGGAACTTCCATTTCTTCATTTTGGTTAAACTTATAAATTGGGAGCAAATTGTTGACAGGCATTCTTGACTGAACACCATAAATCAATTCAAAGGGAGATTTTCCAGTGGCCTTCTTGACAGTGATCCTATCAGCCCAGAGGGCAAGTTTCAATTTAACATGCCAATCTCTCTTATTTCCTTCCAAAGTCTTTTTTAAGATTTGTAAAATACCCTTGTTACTAGATTTTTCCTGTCCATTGGCTTGAGGGTGATATGAGGTTGAATAAGAAATAACAATTCCCATATCAGAGAAAAATTTAGTGAATTCTTCAGACCTGAAGCACATGGCATTATCCATTACCAATTTAAGGGGAACACCAAATCTTGTAATTACATTATCCATTAGAAATTTAATAACCACAGTGCTTGTTGTTCTCTTATTTGGGATTGCCTCTACCCACTTTGTGAAATAATCAGTTATTAGTAAAATCCAACAATGCCCCCCACTTGATTTCTTAGCAAACTCTCTTATAAAATCCATTCCCCACATAGCAAAGGGAGCCTCTGCTACTATAGGGTTTAACAATAATGCTCCTGAATACTTCATCTTACTTGAGAATCTTTGGCATGGCTCACATTTCCTAACAAAAGTGTAAGCATCTTGAAACAAACAAGGCCAATAATATCCATCCCTTAGAATTTTATGAGTTGTTGACCTAGCAGAATAGTGCCCTCCACAGATTCCAGCTTGCAATTGTTTCAATACCTTCTCTGATTGACCTTTGTCAAGGCATAATAAAAATATCCCATCTCTATTTTTCTAGAACAAATCACCCTGCAACAAAACATATTTTTGAGATTGTAATCTCAAACTCCTCCTTTGGTTGTCATTCAAGTTATCTGGGCATTTAGTATTTTTCAAAAAGTATACAATATTGGTGTACCAGGGTTGAATTTCAATACTTGTCAAGTGGTTCTCATTTGCACCAACGTTGTTAACTTGGACCAAATCCAAATTTTCTTTTGTCATCAGCTTAGCTAATCCTAATCCCCTCACCAACTTAGTGATATGGATTTCTATGTCAAACTCTTGAACTTTGTTTATCCATTTACATCTTTTTCCTGTTACTTCATTTTGAACAAAGATGTCTTTGACATCAGCATGAGGAACATAGGCACTTACCTTTGCACATACTAGATAAGGCCTAAAATCCTTGACTACCTTCACCAGAGCATAAGCTTGTTTCTCCATCAATTGATAATTTAATTCAGTTGATTGCAATGATTTGCTAAAAAATGCAACGGGATGTTCAAATCCTTCACCATCCTTCTGTAATAAGACTGCTGCAATAGTATGAAATGAAGCAAAGGTAAACAAATAAAATGGCTTTGTGTAATCAGGGGATACAAGGATTGGTGCTTCTTGAATAGCTTTCTTTATTTTTTCAAAGGCTAATTGAGCCTCTTGGTCCCATTCAATCTCTACACTTTTCTTCAGTAATTTGACAACAGGTTTAACCAATTCTGCAAAGTTGGCAATAAATCTCCTTACAAAATTGATCTGTCCTAGAAATTACTGTATTCCTTTCAGATTCTTAGGAGGAATCACTTTTTGAATAGCTTCTACCCTTTCAGGGTCTATTCTGACTCCTTTTTTTGACACTATGTTTCCCAAAAGCTTTCCCTCAATGACAACAAACTGACACTTTTTTGGGTTTAAAAAAAATCCATATTCCAATGCTTTTATAATCACCTTTTCCATATGATTGCAATGATCCTTTTCTCTTTTTGAGAATGTTTTCAAGTCATCTTGGTATACTACCATTAGAACATCTATAAGGTCTTTGAAAGCTACATCCATAGCCCTCTGAAAAGTTGCGCCAGCATTCTTCAACCCAAAAGGCATGTGAGCATATACATAAGTGCCCCAAGGAGTAGTAAATGTTGTCTTGAATTGTTCTAATTCCTTAACCATCACTTGGTTGTACCCTGAAAATCCATCCATAATAGACAATAGGTCACAGCCAGTGACTTTATGTAACATAGCCTCCATGTTTAGTAGTCCATAATTTTCTTTTAATGAGGCTACATTTAAATTTCTAAAGTCAACACACAATCTTATATCACCATTTTTTTTTCTTATAGGGACCAAGTTAGAAACCCATGATGAATGTCTTATTGGTTTAATTATGCTAGCATCTCTTAGTTTCATCAATTCTTCCTGCATTTTGGTTGCCAGTAAGGGATTAATAGGCCTTTGTTTTTGGCTGAATGGTTTAGTAATTTCTTTTAAATGGATATCATGCTAAAATAGGCCATTTCTATAGGCTTTTAGATCTTCATATGACCATGTAAATACATGTTTATATTTCTTCAGCAATTTTATCAAATTTTGTTTCACATTACTGTCCAATTGTTTACCAATGTATACTAATTGGGGAGATGTTTCAGATCCCAAATTGACTTCCTCTAACTCTCCCATCTTGGCATTGGACCTTTATTCATATAATTTTCATTTATACTAAACAGGCCTTCCAACTTAACCAACCCTTTGGGAATGTGATTAGTATCTAATTGGATGACTTATTGATCAAAAATATACTCCTTATTGTCCATTACTGACATTAAAGATTCACAATCAATCTTCTGACCATCATATTGGTCTACACTTTGGATAAACCTGAGGATATCATCATCATCCTCAAATACTTGCCAGTTATGAATATTATCAACAACTGCAAGCCTACTTTTTATTTCAGCAACAAACATGCCAGTAAGAGTGGCGTCATTATTCTTCAGAGAAACATTTGCCAAGAAATCTTTCATTATGTCATTGGATCTCTCTATCCACAAGATATTGAAAGCATCAAAGAATTTTATCTTATCCTAGATAGCATACTTATACAATTTTAATCTGTCATCCTTAGCAGCATAATGCTCCCTAATCTAAGATATAATCAACTGGGAATCTCCATGGACTTTTAAACATGTAATACCATTCTTGATGGAAATATCCATTCCCAAAATCAAAGCTTCATACTCAGCAGTATTGTTTATGCATTGAAAGGTCAACAAGAAAGAGTACTTGAAGGTGATACCTGATGGGGAGATAAACAAAACTCCTACTCCAGATCCTTCTTTTGAACATCCTCCATAAAAGTACATTTTCCATAGTCCATTTTGTTGCAACAACATTTCATCCATAATTGGATCAGTGTTCTTCAATTGTGGCTCAACCTTTTCAACAATAAAATTTTCCATATCAACATTTATACAATAGTTTAATTACTCAAGTGGAACCACCTCCACCATGATAGATGACCGGGGTTCCCTATACAACTTTACCTCATTCCCATTTACAAGGATGGTTGCATAGGATAAATCTAATTACATCTTTCCTCCTACTGCTACTGCCCATTGCCTTGATAAAAGCATACCATAATATGGTTTAGTATCCACTACCACTATGTCCATTCTGTAAGTTGCTTCAGGGAAAGTAGCAATTTTCACTTCAATATCCTTCAATGTCCCTATCACAGGAACTTCCCTGTTGTCCATAGCATAGCAGCTCCCAGTACATGTAGTGACCTAGAGGCCTAATTCCATCATCACATGATAAGACATCACATTTGCTGCTGCTCCTGAATCAATCATGTAGTTTTTTACCAAGAAACTATTTACCATTAAGGTGACATAAAATGGATCAACAGACAGCGGTTCTTGAGTTATTATATTTCCAATACAAATATTAGAATATTCCTTGCTCTTTCCTTTTCCTTTCACTAGTGGACCATCTTCTCTGGTATCATTTGGTATCAAAGGTATCTCCTCATGGTTGGGAACAAATACATCATCTATCCCTTTTAATAGTTCCAAAGCAGCTTCTTTATGCTCTTTTATTTTCAGCATTTCCATAAGGGGAACTGAAACTTTCATTTGGGTCAAAGCATGTTTCATGTCAAAATGAAGCAATTCAGGGGAAATATCACTTACTCTCTTTACTTTCTTGGACTTGTCATTTGGTGCTAATTCTTCTCCTGTTTCTTCATTTTTAGAGTGGTCAAAAGATGACCCTACTTGTTTCTTATGATTTTCACTCTTTTCTTCCCTGACATGGGAATTATCAGTAACTAAAGGCGGCTCCCCTTTTTACATAAACATGAACAGGCTTAGCTTGAGCTGGTTGCACTGTTCTATTTCTTAAGTTGTAAGCAATTCTTGCCTGATTAATTTTTGCAACAGTGAAAGACCTCTTTTCTTCATCACTGGGAGTCCTAAAATGAGATTGTGAACTATCATTACCCACCGTATTTATGGTTACTTGTGAAACATTTTCATCATGATAGTTTTGATAGGGTGAATTTTGTAATTGATGTTCAGAACAAGATTTATCCTCTATAGAAAAACTATCAAAAAATGATCCAGTATTAGAGAGCCATGGGTATGGTTTCTTCATAGTAAACATATTGATAGCAAGACCTTCTTGTTCTCTCTCCTCTATTTGACCAAACAGTGCCTGGGCTACTACGCATTGATAGGAAGAGTGTGGCATGTTGCAAGCATCACACCAAGGAGTATTCTCAACATAATTGGCACTATTCCTCTTTAGGGGATCCAGGGTTTCCTTTGGCTTTGGGTTATCTTTCCCATCAGGGATCGGTTTACCATTATTCCAATTTGTCTTGTAGGGGTAATCTCCTAGGTTAGGCTATTTGTCAAATATTTGGTTAGACTATTTATTATCACAGTATCCCCCTCTATCATTTTTATCCATTTTGGCAGCAAGGTCTTTTATTGCACTCACCAGTTTATCCACTGTATCATCTTCTTTGACACTTTTATTGGCTGATCCCTTTTCCTTCCAAACTTTATTGTCTTCCCTCTTCCCCAATTTCCCTGATGCTCTCGTATTGCTCTCAATGTTAATTGCTATTTTGTAAGCATCCCTTAAGGTTGTAGGGTTTTATCTTTGAGTAGATAGGATATTTTTCCATTAGCAATATTGATATTAGTGGTAAGGCACACTTCTTTGTCTAACCTTAAGACTTGGAAAAGTTTATTCATGGCCTTCTGAAATCTACTGTTAAAATAAACCATACTTTTATAGGGGAATTTCTTAATGTTATTAAACTCATTTAACATGTATCTAGAATTAACGTGCTCTCTATACTATTCCCTGAAAGACTTTACAAATTCATCCCAGGAAGCAATACTGTCATTTGGTAAATTTCTAAACCAATCCCTAGCATCTTCAATTAAAGATTGAACAAAAAGCTTCATAATGATATCCTCATTCTCAATCTCAAAGTCAGTTATCTTATCACTATAAGCTTTTAGATGCTCCTCACAAGTAACAACATTATTTCCTATGAACTTAGGGATTCTATCTCTTACCTCATTGGGGATCACATTAGGGTGACCAGGAATGCCTTCAAAGAAGAGAGCTATGTATCTGTTCATATGGACAGGAATTCTTTGGAAATTTCCCAGCTCACTATTACCATTTGGTCCAGCAGCTTCTTCTTGATATTGAAAAGATGGGGGAACACTTTTCTTAGGATTATTAGATTGAATGCTTGGGCCAGGACCCGCAAGTCAAGTAGTTACACTAGGGCCAAAATTTTGAATATTTGGATTCTTTCCACATTCTTAAACTTTAGGAGTAGCACCTTGATTGTTGACATTTAGACCAATAGAAGGATTTAATTATTGTACCCCTTGATTCATAGGCATAGAAATACTTGCAGTAGTATTATTAGTAGAATGAAGCAAAGCTATCTTCATTCTCATATCAGCTACAACAGCCTCCAATTCCAACTTCTCTAATTATTTTTCCAAGTCATTTTTAGCCTTCCTGGCTTGTTCAATGTCCAAATCAATTTGAGGTATTCCTTCAGGATTAGAAACTTTCTTCTTGGGCTCATTTATGTTGATACCAACAACTTTTTTCTTGCCTTTAGCAGGGGCATCCTTAGTAGTCATTTTGAGTTTTGCATTTTTTTCAGTCTCATATGGGAACAATTGCCTAAGAACAGGTCCATCCTTCTCAAATTCATCCTTGTCTGGATTTGGGGCTTTATTTGGGATTTTGTTTCTCAAGTCATCAAGGTTGCCAAACAATTCTAGATTCAGAATTTTAACCTCTTGACTCAAACTCTTGGCCTTGAGTTCATTCATTCTAGTATCCGCTAAGAGCTCTTCCCTTTCTAACAGTAATTCATATATTTTTTGTCCACGTTTCTCCTCTGCTTCAGCTATTTCTTTTTCTCATTCTTTCTTTTTTCTCTTCAAAGCCATAATTTTGTCTTGTAATTTATCAGACTCATATGAAGTTGTTTTAGTAGCAGAGGTCTCTTATGGTGGAGAAAGGTTTTCTTCTGCAGGGAACAAACCTATATCAGCATTTTCTCTATCCTTGAATGGATCAAAATTGGCATCAGCTCTGTAAGCATCAGCTGGCCCCACAGGTTCTACATCTTCAGATGAAGATGATTTTCTTTCAGGAATGGGAATCTCCACCTTTCCCTTAGAGCTATGTTGGGAATTATACTTGGAAGTGCCTCTCTTGGACCATTGCTTCCTTTGAGGTGTATGGAGTTCCTCTCCAACATTCATTTCAGGATTTTCTCTAAAGTATGATATGGTATTCTTTTGTCGACTCATCTTTTAGAATAGACAAATATTTTCAAAATATGTAAATGTGCCACACTAGAGTATACAGAGGTTAGATTTGCCACCTATTTTTAGAGGATAAATATACGTAAAGATCAAGTTTCTTGTCCTAATTCAGGTTTCCTCTTATAACAATAAGTCAGAATGAAACTTGAAAATAAAGTTTGCTTGATAAATCCTCACCTAGTGACTTCATGAAAATGATTCTTCACTGTCTATATTAATGCAAATCTTTTCCATCCAGTGGATTTTCTTCCTGAAAATAGACAAGTAGTCAGATTAGAGGTTTTAGGGTTATCATTTATTCCAACTAAGACAAGATTTGTATCATTTTCAGGACCAATACCTTCAACCAGTGTGCCATGATAGACAAGCAGAGGAAAATTGCTTTCATGATTATGAGGAAAAACAAACTAATTCTCTGAATTACAAGAAAAAACTCTCTCATGAACATTACTCTTAGATCATTACAAATATTCCCCAGTAGAGTCGCCACTTTGTTAACTCTTTTTCTTGTAGGAATCAATTAAAACATCAATAAATGCCTGACCCTCTATTCCCAACTCAGATTCAGACATGAACAAGGCTAATTAACAAGGATGTTATCCTTCTTCACTTTGAGCTCCACAAACTCAAGCGGGTGTACCTATCTTCAGATTCACTGACTCACAAAGAATCTTACATTGGATCAAGGACTTATAATGCTTCTTCATTTTAAGTTCTTAGAACTAGGAAGGCTAACCTATCGATTCTCTATTTAAGGAATCACTAAAGTGAATTGTACTAAATACAATTAACTAGAAATGTATTTGAGATAACATAAATATAAAGATTGATCGATATTGGATTGATGGTAACAACCACTTGTCAGCGTTTTGGCCAGTTCCTAATCATGGGTCATAGAGTCAGAATAAAACATACATACATCAGGGACAATTAATTAAAATACAAACAAAACCTTAGATGGAATGCCTTACATACTATCCTCTCATCCTCACACCCCTGCATCAGATTCCTACATAAACCCTAACCCTCTGCAATTATCTGCTACCTTATAACCAGTATACTCAAATTGCCTTACAAATTGAACATACAAGAACTAAGAGAAAATACAAAAAGACATCACTGGTGTCAAAATGGAGATTCCATTGTATTTTATTAATATAAGCTTGATATCAGTACATTCAAAAGACTCAAAACCAAAGCTCAGACACAATTCAAAAGCTCGATTTGCAGTTTTTATTTTACCATCATTTCTATAACATTACAAATTGGTATTTATAGATAGCCCTAGTCATCTTGGAATCCTTTTGGAAAATAAGGATACAACAAGCTTCAAATGACTAGGCTAGAGGATAAAATACATTTTACAGATGAGACAAAAATCAGGTAGAGGGAATAACAAATCTTTTTTACAAGCCATGTAATCCTTTGTCCTATGACCGCCTGAATGCTTGAAGCTACTCTAAAGTTGTTGGGTCCTTATTATCTGGAATTGTCCTCTTTATTGATGCAGAACCCCCAATATTGGATCTGTTCAAACTGCTCAGCATCTTTGGTGCTTTCTGTCACTCTAATATTTACTGCTTTATGCTACCTGAGTGATTACACCATATTTTCTCACCCAATTGGTAAATACCTCATCATCTAGCCAACTGAAATTGAGCACCTCATCCTTCTAGCTATTGAAATCCTCCCAATCAACATTGGCCTTCTCAATTTCTACTTCCTAGGATTCAAAAAATGCCTTGGCTTTACTTATAATATTGATAGTTAGCATAAACCAGCAGGTATTTCCCAATGTAGTAATACTTTTTGTCCTGCTAGTTAGTGCTTCATTCAGTTGCCTTAGCCATAGGGCTTCATTCTTTATGTTCCCATCCATTTTGAACATATTGGGAAACATGTCATATCTATCCCTGGAGAAATCTCCTCTCAAAGTCTCTACTCTTCTGATGACTATGTTCTTCTTAGTGTCCAAGTTGACCATCAATTTGAGACATTTGTGGGTTCTTTTCAGAATGATGTCAATATTGTTTTTCTCCTTTGAGAGAGAGTAAAAATATTTGACATGGGTTGTCTTCCCCTTCCAGTTATCAACTATGAGATCCCATTGTTCCTTTCCCTCATCATGATTGTTCAAGATGCTAGCAATCTTCTTTCTTAATAAATAGAGGTTGGAAAGGTTAACCTCACTAGCACATCTCTTGAGGTTGGAATATATTTGGTCAGAATGCCTTTGCTTCACCAATTCCTCAGCCTCTCTATATTCAAGGGATTCTTCAAGATCCTTCCTGCCCTCTCCTTCTATCCTTGATCTTTGCTTAATTAGCATGATCTTCTCATCTTCCAACTCTGCTTTCTTAGCATCAATGGCCTCCTAGGTAGTAGGAGTCAAAGGTGCAGGGGATGGGGGATAAGTCACAAATGGACTAGATGAGGAGGGTTGATGAGGCTCCTAATCAATTACCCCTTAGGGCATTAATTGGACTTTTTACTTTCCTTCCAAAGCTGCTATCATGTTATCTTTTAATAGGGACTTGACCCTTTCATCATTATAGGCTTTGAGTACAAATTCATATTTCTTGTTCAGGCTATCATATGCCTCATTTTCCTTCTCAACTACTCGCAGGGTCAAACTGGCTATTTGAAAGGCTAAGTTTGCTACCTCTATACCTGAAGTATTAGAAAATCTCTTGACAATGAGGTTTTCAGTATCCTCAATCCCATCATCTTCCTTCACTCTTCGTTTGTCTTTCTTTTTTAATGGCCAGATGGCCAGTGCTACATGGTCTTCACTAAACTGGGCACCAATTAATGTCCCAGCAGTACTCATTAGTTTTTCTTTCTTCCTGATAGCATCAAAAACTACTACATCTTCTAAGTCCCATTGAGGCAGTATGAGGACTCCCTGCTTCTTAACCAATTCTCTACCCTCTTTCGGGGTGATCTTATCAAATTTGGAGACCATCTCTTGTTTGACCTCTTTTTCTATATCATCCTTAACATAATGAGGCTAGGCTTCCTATAGATTTTGACATTTATGATTGAATTCATCTATATGACTTCTCCACAAAAATTGAATGAATGCCCTAGTTTTGACGAAATTGTCATCTGACAAGAATTCATCACTGGCTTTCTTGGTAACATGGTCTAATTTCTTACCAGTGAATTCTGCCACTATGAGGTCAGCTGTTGTATGCCTAAGGGCCTTCGACATCCCTTCTTGTATCTCCTGGATAGTAACAACAATTTCTCCAGCATTCCTTAATTAAACCAATTTCTCAGCAATGGCTTGATCATCAAAATGCATGGGGGACTGGGTAGGAGAGTACAATTCACTCTCTTGCTCTTTTGCTTCCACCTTTTGTCTCTTGGGGGAGGGAACTTCTTGAGTACTAGCACTTGTTGGCCTTTTCCCTTTATACTGAGGAGGTTTATCAGCTTTGGGAATGATGGTTGTGTACCCTCTCCTTTTTTACACTATATAATCCCTAGGTGGGACCACTCTTCCTTGCTGAAGTTTGCTTAAAATAGCATGAGTCTTTTCTGGCTCAACTTCCTTTAATCTATGTTTCTTCTCATTCAAGGTCTACATTATTCCCTCAAATAAATTCATTAGAGACTCAATTTTCTTGGCCCAAGGGAGGAACTCCTTCAGGGGATCATAAGACTTGTCAAAATTATGTACAAAGTCCAAAGACTTCTTGTACACCAACCACTTCTCCTTCCTGATCTCCTAGTCACCAAGGTCAAAAATGTTTCTAATGATACCCTTTCGGTAATTGAACTGATTCTCTAATGTCAATAATTTGGTTCTTTTTCTAAACATACCCATTATAAATTCCTCATTATCTGCACACTTGGATACAGATGTTGCTTAGTGATAGGGCTCAAAGTACTTATCAAATTGCGTCCACCCATTCTTTGTTATGATGAAATGGTGGGCTCTGGTGAGGGTAGGGAAAATGCTTCCCTTCATTTTTCCTGCTAGGGCCTCCTCATGTAATCCACCCAATTTCTTTATGATCTCTACAATTCCAATCTTGAGAGGTACTTTGTAGGGCAGTACATTAGGGGTTCCCCTCAATCCATAAACTCTAATCACTATAGAAACAGGGTACAAAATTAGATCTCCCCAATTATGGGCAATCCTTAGTTTTGGGGCAAACTCCATAGGTCTCAAAAGCCTCATCATTTCAGTGTGTACCCTGGCATTTTGATTTCATAACAGTGACCTAAGCCTTGTTGCAAAAACCCTATCAAAGTAAACATAGCTAGCTTCTTTCCTATCCCATCAAAGATCAACACTCCACATCTGAACAAGCAACTCTTCATTACCCTGGAACTTAGTCAATTTTATTTCTTCCTCAAAGAATTCTACATTATTGGACAAGAACATGTGCTTTATGAGGGTATACCATCCCATTGGTTTAAGTATGTTACTGTCCTAGATTCCTGCCAAACCTTCATGCATTTGTTGTGCAATGTAAGATGCAAAGTCAAAAACTACTGATAGGTGGGGATGCAGAATCTGAACCACCATGACCATTATGTGGAAATGCATTGTTACATCTTCATCTTCTCCCAAAACATGGCAAAGGGCACTGTACATTTTCCTGGCTTTCCATTAAAGAAGTCCAATTTAAATTGTTTTGGGGTTCTAGGCCCTACTACAACCAAATCACATATTTTGTTGAAGTATCCCTTTAAAGCCTCATCTTTGTAATACTCCCTCTGAGTCTGGTATACTTATTTAAAGTATTCAAAGTCAATTTCATCCATATGTACTAAGGTATCTTTGTACTTGAAGATTCTTCTAATCTCATCAGCTGAAATAGTCAACAAGACATTTCCCTGGGTATCCCTAACAACCCTAGGCACCTTGTCATAAGTGTTTGCAATCAGAGTGAACAAATCAGTATCCATAAACACCCCAGGTGCTATCAAATTTCCCACATCTAACTCCCAAATGTTACAGTCTAGGGTACGGGCGTTCCTTTGACTATATGTAGTTCTAAACAGGGTGAGACCATTAAAAATGGTTTTGACATCTTTTTCCCATCTACCCAAATCATATAGGCCTTCTCCTACTTTGAGACGGGGATTCAATGGAACTATTGCAGAAAATCTTCCCATCTATCCTCTTGATTTGGGTCACATCACCCGTAGATCCTTCCAACTATTGCAGAAAATCTTCCCTAACATTTTTCTTCTGGTAATCAACCTCTCTGGAAATCTCAATCCTAGGGGCCATTTTGAATCTAGGGCTTTTTAATATGAATTAATATTTTGAGACAAGAATTCTAAAAACCCTCTTGAACTACAAATTTTACTCAGAACCTGAATGCTGACGAATCAGAGAAGCTTACCCATTCTGCAAAGTTGTCACGTGGAGCTAATTACCTCTACAATTTTGTTCTTTGCTTCAATGACTTTGGTGAATTATTGTGACTGCAAGTCAACTTAACCAATTTTACGGCTTCAATCAAATCAGTCATTCGAATTGAGTTCAGCTATAGTGGCCACACGTTCTGCAATCAATTCACAAGCTTCAATTTCATGGCTTAACGACTCTCTGCAACTCATTTTGAAAACTTTGAATTTAAGCCATAGATATTGAACATCATCTTATTCATCTGATGGCTATCTTATTTTACCAGAAATAGTTGTTCACCTTGGACACGCATCAGCTCCGCTTAATCGCTTACTCTTTAGATTTCGAGCACTTTACTTTTAAGCATTTAACAAAACCGTTAGATTCTTTTACACTTGCAACCTTATTAACATGACTTAAGCACCATACAGGACCGACCTTTTGTACCACACGTCACACAGACTTAATCGCTTACCCATTAGATTTCATTCACTTTGTAGTTAAGTGATTAAGCTGACTGTTGATCTTTCCCATAGATGTTGATCTTGTAACTCCACCTTTACGACCTCAGCTGGCCCCACTAGGACATGTGTCACTACCGCTTAATGGCTTCCTCTTTAGAATTTTTTCACTTTGCAATTAAGTCATTAAGCTAACTGTTGGATGAGAAAAAAGTTAATTGATCTTTAATTATCGCCAGCTCTAAGTATCAGGGTCCACCAGCTGCCAGATGTCAACACCTCTTAATGGCGTGTCTGATAGATGTCGAGCATTTTGTCTTTAAGCGTTTAAGCAGACCATCGATTATTTCTTAACTTGTCCACTATTTAACTGAGAACCTTTATGACTTTCAGCCCCACCAAGGACATGCGGCACCATGACTTAATGGTTTAACCGATAGATGTCGATTGGTTTTGGATTAAGCTATTAAGCGGGCCGTCCGATCAAAAAACATTTTCTCACCACATAAGACAATGAAATAAAAGACTTTTCTCAGAGGCATGACTTAGCAAATATTAAAGTGGTTAGGATAACACAACTTTATAACCCAACCCTTTTAATGTGAACACATGACTTATGACAACTTAAGTGACTAAAAAAGTAACGCGAAAATAGAACCTGCCAAGACACTTAGGGAATTTAGATTCAAATTCGAATAGGGTTATAACATATACTTGAGGGTTCAAGAATTTTTTAGAATTTTCAACTAGGTCAAAGGTAAGAACAGATTTTTGCAGAGGCGTGAGAATAATTTTAACCATGATTTTAAATCCTTGGACACCATAGATGACAAGGGACCTCAAGAAATTTACAAGGCATACTTCAAACATGAAATAGCACCAACACCTTCATTGTAAGGATAACAATGTCACGTATTAACCATCATATTGTGCCATTAAAAATAGAGCCTCTGTGCATATTTATTGGAGATTTGAGGATAGTTAGTTATGAGATCACATGTGGATGACCTCTACAAATCCTCTCCCTTTTACCATTGAATATATTATTTTATTTTTTAATATTCATTATTCTTCCTTGATTTCCTTGTGTTGTGTGGTTTTTGTATTATTCATTGGTTGTTCAATTAACCTACATCTAGTTATTGAATCTTTTTCTTACTTCAAATATTTGTACAATAAGACAATATGTGTAGATTCCATTTTTTGAGAATTCACTTTTGTGGATCTAGTTTCAATTCCTCATATAATATCAATTCCATACGTATAAAGATAAATTTTATATAGCCATCAATCTATACCATAGCATAGAAAAAACATTTTATAGATTTTGAAGTGTTTGTCTGCAAAACATATAAATTCCAATATGTAAATGGATCAATTAGACATATTAATCATTGCATTGTGACATTAACAATAGAAATTCTAGACATATTACTTGGAGATTTGAGGATAGTTAGTTATGAGAATTTTCACTTGTGGGTGACCTCTACAATTCTTTCCCTTTTACCGTTGAATATAGTATTTTAGTTTAAATATTCATTATTCTTCTTTGATTCCCTTGTGTTGTGTGGTTTTTGTACTATCCATTGGCTGTTCAATTAACTTAGATCTAGTTATTGAACTATTTTCTTACTTCAAATATAATAAAAGCAATTGATTTTCATTAAAAAATAATAAATAATAGTTAGGTGAGAGGACTCAATAATTGTACACAGATTAAAAACTACTATGATGATGCATATATAAAGCACTTGTATTTTTTTAAATTTAACTAAAAAAGTTATAGCCCAATAATTACCAATTATTTGTAAAGTTAAGGTTGAGTAATTATTATTTGTATTTAAAATACATAAAAATATCATTTTTGCAAGTCATAAAAAATAACAATGATATAAGTAGACATAAACTACATAATTATACATAAAATCTTACAATCTTTACAAAAAAATTAGCCAAAGAAAAACTTTTACTCACCTTACAATTATACATACCTTGATGTATATTTTTCAATTTAACTTTTCTTATAATAAAAAAATTAGTAAAATATGGTTGCAGAATTTTTGGAAAATAAGGCTATTGATGTGATAACATGTAACTGATTGAATATTTGATAATGTTAAGTTGAAGATAATGCAAAGCATTAAATCAGTTAATGGTTTGTATTATCATTGATGTCAACTTGATATCATCTATACGGTCATGTACATAATGTCAAAGACTTTAGAGAATCAATAGAACAAAGGTTATGCTTTCAGCAATGCATAAAACTCAAGTATTCACTAAGTGACAGACAACATCGATGAAGTACACACCATCGGTAAAAGAAAAAAGGAAAAGTCATAGTGATACCTGACGAGCAGAAGACAGTGTTGCCCGACGAAGCAAAACCATAGGATGCCCGACGAGCTGAAAATAGAGTTGCCCGATGAGTAAAATCCAATGATGCCCAATGGATGGAGATCCTGAAGCTAACTAGAGTCACACCAATGGAACTGTTAGTTGTCACCAACAACTAACTATAGATTTGACTGACGGAATAAAGAGTTCAAAAAATGATAAAATATCTAGCTGGCAAGAGCTAAAGATAGACTTAACTGGTTGTTTTCTTTATTTTATTTTACTAGAGTTAAGTGATTGATTTAAAGAAGATTCATATAGTTGGCAAGAAGATAACTATGAGATAAATCATGAGTTATGCTTTAAATCAAATTGGTTGGATTTTTTTTCATGCCACGAATCAAGAATCAAGAATCAAGAAATAGTGAATATGATGTCTATATAAGAGACAAGCTTAATTCATTTTCATAACAACACATTCATGAAAAGGGGATTAAGGGGAGTGAATAGAAAGAGGATGTTGAAGAGAAACTGATGAAGAAGAACTTCATACAGTCATGATCAATCAAGCTGAGGGAGAGCTAAGGAATTCCGCAGACACCGACGAATAGTGAAGCACAACATCACAGAGCAGAAAGTGTGGAGCACAAAGAATTGAATTGATACATTGATCAGAGAGGTAATGTACTTAAATAGATCTAAAAATATGCAATTCAAAGTTGCATTAGAAACAGGTCATAGTGTTTCAGTTTATCCATTGAAGCATCCAGTCTCTTAATAGAGTAGGACTTAACAGTCTTATATATATTGAGGTACATCCCAAGGAGTGCCAAAAAGGTTGATTCATGAAAGTAGCATTGGATTTTCCTGATTCCTATTGACAGTCTAAGAAGGAGGCTGATTCAAGGATGGTAGCAATAGATACCCGATACTAAGTGACAACCTCTATGTATAAAATCCTCTAACAAGGTCACACTTAACAGTGTGTTTGTAACCTTTAATAGGGTTGGATCCTAACAGGGCTCACTTTAGAAGAGTGAAAATTTAGGGTACCGGTCCCAGTGATTTTTCCCTTAACAGGGTTTCCATGTTAAAAATACATGTGTTATGTGTATATGATTCATTTCAAACATAGTTAACATTGGGTTGATCGGTATACTCTTCTTATTTACTGAGTTTCGGTAAATATTTTTACTACTTATCGGTAATCAAGGAGAATAAGGACAGACAAGGAAAACTGACAGATAGTTATTCATTATAAGTATTTCATGGCATGCATCTTGTAGGGACTTAATAATCAGAGGTTTATTTGATTGGTGGTAAATAGTTAAAGGATAAATTTTGAGGTCACTGATTCACCCCCCCCC